>JAQPPZ010004523.1:0-17142 GCA_028583015.1 Wollemia nobilis | reverse complement strand
AAAATTTTGTGGAAGCTCTTATAATTCTTGAGGCCTTGTGGAGGGGGTTTTCTCTTGGATGGCATGGGATTATATGCGAGTCTAACGCTCAAATTGTGGTTAATATTTTAAACAGTAAAAGGGTGGAAGAAGTTAATTGGCAGTTGGCCTTTGTAGTTGTTCAGATTCTCAGAATGAGTGAAGAGTTTGAATTTATATCCTTTGTGCACATTACAAGGGAATGGAATGTGGTTGCTGATTACCTGGCCAAAAGGGCTTCTGATATGCTGGATCCTTGGAGTATCGATAATTGGGAGAGTCTCCCGTCAGGGGACTCTCAACGCCTGTGGGAGTTGATCCACAAAGATGTACAGACTTAATATGGTTTGTTCTTGTTGTCTTTTTCGAGTGTCATTCTAGTCTAGTGGTTTTAGCCTGTTTGACTATTTATTTGAGTCCTGGTTGGAAGCTCAGTTGTACTCTGTAATTCAGACTTTTTATCAATAAATTTTTACCCCTTTATTAAAAAAAAAAAGTAAGGAGAGTGTTAAAAATATATATAAATATATCATAGTAATTCTAAATAAAAGGAATGTGGTTCCTTCTCACCACCTAGTAAGCCATCATAGAACAATTGCATGTGTATTCAATACTTGTTCTACACTAACATGGGGATTTTATCTATAAAAGGGAAGGAAGAGGTAATGTCTTAGGGGGGGTGGAAGGAGTGTGAATATTGTCAGGAGAAAATGTTGGTAAATAGAAATCATGAAGTGATAAACTATGAGTCTATTTATCTTTTTCAGTTTGCATTAGTTTAACTATGTGTCTGGTTTTCTGTCCAGAACAAAATAGACTATGGGGATTAATGCTTTGATAAAATTAAGTTATAAATATCATTAGTGAAAATTGGAAAATGAATTGGGTAGCCTTGACTGAGGATTTTTAATGTGCTTCTAATTAATACTGGTGTATGCAATTTAAAAATAATTTGGAATGTATGGTTAATGGTAATTTCAATTTCTTTTACCTTGCATATGTTTAGAAAGTAAAGAGCATATAGGGTGTAGGATGCATGTCATTTTTAGCATGGCTAATCTGACATCTGGATAATGCCAGGATACCTCAAAATTTGCATGTAGAATTCCTTATTGTAAGCTGGTTTGGGTACGTCTATAGTAGCAAGACGTAGGAAGCAAAGACTCTATGGAGGAGAGTTGGTGTCATTAGATTTGATTGTATTTCTAAAAATACATTTAAAATACATAATATGGTGTATTTTATAATTAATTGTATCTATGAAAACAATATATATATATATATATATATATATTTTTTTTTTTTATATTTTACATGGTGGAATCGGTAGCCGCCACGAATCCGGGAAGGCTATCCAGATTTTTATGGCCGCCACAGTATTCTATATTGTTCGCCCCAGAAGCCGCCACATAGATCTTCGCGTAGTCCGCCCCTATAACCACCATGCCACAATAATTTTAAACCTTTTACGCCGCTAAAAGCACTAGGAAAGGGACAAGCGTTCAGTCCGACGAGGCCCGAGATTTGAACCTTGGCCTATGGAAACAATATTAAAATTCATGTATTTTGTTATTTCGAAAGAAAATTTAGAACAACGTCTTCAGGGATAACTTATGTGGGATATCATGTAACATCCTTTTTTGATTAGTAGAATGATTGTAAGCAATGTTATTTTTTATTATACATAGGTTGAATAGCGACACATAGTAGAACATATTGACGCAAAGTTTTATCTTTTATTTATTTGGATGATGTAATTGATTTTTTTAAAACAGTTATGGATAAGATGAAAAAATATCATGTTATGCCAGTTTTTAAGATATTTAAGGGTGTAAAAGTAAGTAATTAAATTTGAGTATATAATCCAGAGAATTCATCTTGGCATGACTTGGAAGGAAGAGCCTCTGTAGATAGTTAAATAAATTCGTAAACCTGGTTTGGCAGGGCAGCGAAAGGATTGTTATTCTGTGTCCCAGTATTTGGGTTGTTTAAAATGGTTATTAATGTAAGAGTTTTCTTTAATTAATGGAAATAGGAAATCAAAACAATATACCTTATTTGAACACTCTTATGGCAATTAGGATGCTAAGTACAGAGATGTTTGAGGGAAAAATTTAGAGGAAAGAAGCTGAAATTAACGACCTGGTAATGTTGCTTTAAAACAAACGAATTAAAACTTTAGTCGGGTGGTACCAGGAAAAGGCCACTGCTGACAATTTAGGGTTTAATATAATAACGTGTGGCATCTGTTAAAATGTGTATAATTTAGTGAAGTCACTTTCCATACTCGAGAAAATAACCAGAAAATATTTGGAATGATGGAATGAAATTTTAAATTGTTGTGGATTGGATTTCCTATGTATCTTACCTTATGTTAAAGGAAGCATATTTGTGTGCTTAAGTTGGTGTGTGCGTGTTTTTATAAGTCTAGGTGCTGCAGTGTGAAACATAGGCAGAAAAATTCCATAAGTTTAAATAATCGTTAACTCTAATCAAAGAAAAGTATGGGCTATTAGTAAAGATACGGATGAAAATGTATGATAGGAATATTAAGCCTTTTTATTGCTTTTAAAAATAATAATAATAAAAAAAATTAAACTAAACTGAGAAGTCATTTCGAGATAAACACATAAAAACTATACTAAAGTTCTTTGTTTTCAATTGTTAGAGTATTAAATATAAAGCTTTAGTTATTAAATTATTCTGGCAGAGGTAACGTAGTATTTAAGTGAAGAAGAGATGTATTTCAAAAATAAATACATACCTTGGACAAACTAATTTAATGAATAGTTCTTCAATAAAATAAATATTGCATTTAAGCAAAGCTTAGGAAAATAAATAATTTTCTTGATAATATTGAGAAAGCCATAGTATTTAGATTGTTTATTATGATGTTAAATTTTATATGTATAATCTTTAATATAGAGACATCATTTAATAGTGTATCAGTAATGTACTTTATGGTGTTGGTTTTATTATTGAATTTTGCTATAGAGATATACTGGCTAATAAAGTATTTTGTGTATTAAAGTTTGATTGGAGATTTAAGTTTATGCAATAGCCTTTTTGTAAGTAAGAATATGATAAGAGTAGCATTTATAATGAAAATCATTAAACTTTTCTAAACACAGTTATTTAAATGCTTCTTCATTAAACCATTCTAAACGTAGACATTTAACCAATAAAAATTGTTATAAAATAAATAAACTATTATTATAATACCTATGGTTGTGGGAAGACAACCTGGATCTTTTAGAGTGTGGGAAGACATTTTCTTATCTATATTTTGGTTGTAGGAATACAACCTAGATAATAAAGAATGTGGGTAGACATTCACTTATCCAAAAACCAGGGTGATGTAGGGTAGCTTTCATCCTATCAAGGGTTGCCAAAATCTATTTACAGAGCAGGTGGTTTAGGGATGATGATATGGGCATCACACCTAGGCAAACCCTACTAGTACATGAGCATAAGATCTTATAACCCAATGGGTAAAATGCATAACCCTACTAGTACATGAGCATAAGATCTTATAACCCAATGGGTAAAATGCATAATGAAATGGGCATTACAAAAATAAGACTTTTGGAGGTCTACCTAATATCGGTAGCACTCTTGATGTACATCTGGGTAGAGAGTGTACATCAACTTAGAGCATGTATACGCTAGTATCTTAAGTCAAGATACGGGGAGGTAAAGTGTATAACTTCCAGGTGATATGGGCCCTAGAAGTAAAAACCCTAGCCTATACTTGGGATCTCGGGTTAGGAGAGGAAGTAGAAAGGCAAGTGCACCAAGATCTGGCCAATCTCGATATCATGGATATTTCATCTATAGCAAAATGACTTTCGTAAATATTGAGGCATGCTTACACTAGACTGATTTGGATAAAAATTCAAAAAAAAATTACATTTTTCTATGCCTTGAAACCAAGTGGGTTGATTTAGGTTATTATAGTTGGTATCAGAGCGTACAAATTCTTAGATAAACAAAACATTATAATAACAAAAACAAATTTAAAACTCATTTTAGGTTCTGAAAACAAAATTTAGCAAAGTATTAACAAAGCTCTTTCTGAAACATGTAATGACATCCATATTAAGGGCAATTTCCTCAAAAAGACCTATGGCAACATAGCGGGAAGGGCTTTTCGAGAATCCTAAGCGGGTCCTTAGACAAGTTGTAAGAACATGAGCTATAGAGGAAATTGTAGAGCCCCCTCGAATAATAATAAGGAAAAGGAGCCAATGCCAAAGGAAGATAAAATGTCTCATATGATGCAATTAATGCAAAAATAGATGAGTCAGTAGGAGCAAATTGATCAGTAAAGAGTGTAAATGATGGAATATATGGCTCAACAAAGGGCACAAATGCTAGAGCACATGGAGGAACAAAAATATCAACTTACTCAGCAATAGGAAATGATCTCTCAACAACAAAAGATAATAGAAAATTTGTCAAAAGGAAAGGAAACGGTAGTTGTTGAAGAAACATCTATGGACCCCAGGAGAAGACAAGTGGGTACTAAATTGGATAAGGACATGCATAGGATTGACATTGCCAAATTTTATGGTAAAGGGGATGGGGAAGAGGTTGAGAGATGGTTAAATAGCCTAGAAGCATATTTTGCTATTAAAACCCTTTCCTCCAAATCAAAAACTTTTTTACGTAGTGTTTTGATTATCTAGAGCAGTTGCTGATTGGTGGGACACATATAGAAAGACCCACAATGTAGAAGCGGAAGATGTGCCATGGGAAAACTTTGTAATAGTGTTTAAGGAAAGATATTTGTCTCCGCAATTCTATCTCGAGAAAACCACAGAATTTTCTAAACTGACTTAGGGTAACATGACTATTACTTAATATTACCAGCAATTCATATAGTTACTTAAGTATATGTCTGAGTACGAACAAAGGACTGAAATTAAAGTCCAAAAATTTCTGATGGGACTTCATAAAAAAATTGAAAACTTACTTCTTATACGTAAACCAATATCTTTGACTGTAGCTTGTGATCTAGCTCATCAGCATGAATATAATTACAAGACTAAAAGGACTTACTATCAGAAGATCACTAATAGAGTGGAACTGTAGAAGAAGAAAAATGTAGGCCTAGCTAGATGGGATAAAAATAGGAGTAACAAGGGGCAAAATGAGAACAAGAACAAATTTGACAAAGGTAAGAATAAATTCCAAGGAAATAAAAATTAAAAAAAACCACAGAGGATAGGATAAGGGAAACTACAATAGATATGACCAAAAAGCTAGAACTGGTGGACAGGATGGTAATAGTTGGGATAAAAGAGAGAAGGCACCTCGGATTGGTTGTTGGATATGTGGGGAGCCTTATTATGCTGATAAGTGTCCTATGAGAGCTGACAGAATAAAGGAACCTACATAGCCAGTTCATAAGATTTTTGTTGCAACAGGTAACTCTAAACTCAATGGTCAAGCTACCCCTTTTCTAATGAATGGAAAAATCTATAATAAATGTGTAATAATTTTGATTGATTCAGGAGCTACTGATAGTTTTATTTCTCCAAATATTTTGAGAGACATACCAAAAAAACTTGGATTTATGTCTAATGGATAGAAGGTTGAGTATGGCTCTGGGTAAACCTATATTGTAGATCATTTTTTATTTGACCCTCAGATTATATTACCTCAAGGTAAGACTAGTTGGCATCTGTATGTAGCACCTTTACATACCTTTGAAATAATTTTGGGAGTTTATTGGCTTAAGGCTCATAAAGCATTATTAAATTTTGAAGAGAGGTGGATGGATTTCACTGACAACTCCAAGCAAAGGATTCGAATTAATTATGGATGTGAGTCAGTGGAACCACACTTTTTAACATCCATGCAGGTTAAAAGAGCCATCAGGAAGGGGAGTAGAGTCTTTGTAGTTAAACTTAATAAGAAAGAGGAGGTTGAGTCTGAAGCAAGTCTTTTTTAGATCTATATGGTGTTAAATGTTTGTTGAGATGTTTTTCCTGAAGATCTTCCTGGACTACCACCCAAATGAGAATTTGATTTCTCAATAGAACTTAGCCCTGGTACTACACCAATAGCCTGAGATCCCTATAGAAATACTACAATAGAGTTTTAAGAACTCAAAACTCAAATTCAAGATTTATTGAAAAAGGGTCATATTAAGCCAAGCATCTCTCCATGGGAAGCACCGATTCTTTTTGTGAAGAATAAATATGGTACTTTGAGACTCTGTATTGATTATAGGATGCTCAACAAGATGACCGTTAATAACAAGTATTCTCTACCTAGGATAGACGACTTATTTGACAAGCTGAAGAGAGCTACAATCTTCTTAAAAATTGATCTTGGGTCTGGCTATCATCATTTAAGAATTAGAGAAGAAGATACTCATAAGACTCATTCCAAACTAGGTACGATCATTATGAATTCACAGTACTACCTTTTGGATTAACAAATGCTCCAAAAGCATTTATGAACCTTATGAAAGATATTTTTTGAGAGTAGTTTGATCAATTTATACTGATATTTCTAGATGATATCTTGATCTACTCTAAAAATAGATAGGAGCATGATCAACACATGATAATTGTCCTTGAAGTGTTGAGAAGGAGTAAACTATATGGAAAATTGTCTAAGTGTGAATTTTACACCCCCGAGTGTAGTATCTGGGTCATATAATTTCAGTTGAAGGAGTGTTTGTAGACTCAAAGAAGATAGAAGTCATCAGTGACTGGCCAGCCCCTACAAATGTGTTTGAGGTACGAAGTTTTATGGGGATGGCTAGGTATTACCGGTATTTTATCAAGAACTTTTATAAAATAGTCTATCCTATAACTAACTTGCAAAAGAAGGGAAAAACTTTTTAGTGGTCCAAACACTCTGAGGAGGCTTTTAGGACACTCAAGGAAAGGTTGAAAACAACACCAATTATTAAAATTCTAGACCCTAAAATTCTATTTAGAGTTTGTGTTGATGCTTCTATAGAAGGAATTGGTAGAGTTCTCATGCAGGAAGAGAGTGTAATAGCTTATGAGTCACGAAAACTCAAGAAACATGAATTGAACTATGCTACACATGATCTAGAGTTGACAACATGCTCTTAAGATGTGGCGACATTACCTTTTAGTTAAACCCTTTGAATTACGGACTGATCATAAAATCTTGAAGTACATTTTTACTCAGCCAATGCTCAATGACAAACAAAGACATTGGATGAAGTTTCTAGAAAAATATGATTTTGAAATTGAATATATTAAAGGGAAGGAAAACAAGTTGGTTGATACTCTGAGTAGGAGGAGATATATTTTTGCTATGATATAATGTCAATTTGATATAGTTGAACAAATAAGGAATCTACAAATACAAGATGAATTCTCTCTGAGATGTCGAGAACTGGTTCGACAAAGATCTGAAAAAGCTAAGGAATTCAGTATTCGGGAAGACACTCTATATTTTCAAAATAGAATGGTGGTACCTAATGATTAAAATCTCAAAAGCAATATATTACAGGAGGCACATTATGCCCCATATTCAGCCCACCTAGGCTATGTAAATATGCATGAAAATTTAAGAAGAGATTACTATTGGCTAGGGATGAAGAGAGATATTGTAGAATTGGTGACAAAATTTCTAGAATGTCAAAAGGTTAAAGCGGAACATTTGCATCCCATAGGACGTTTACATTCTCATGCAATTTCATAACATAAATGGCAAGTAGTAACCATGGATTTCATAGTTTGGTTACCCAAAAATCATTTCTAACATGATGTTATTTTGGTAGTAGTAGATAAATTAACTAAAGTAGCACATTTTATACCTAGAAATTTCAAATACGAAGCTCCTGCTATAGCACAAAAATTTGCTAGAGAATTGGTACGGCTACATGGGTTTCCTAAAATTATTATATCCGACAAGGATTCCCGATTCACATCTAAATTTTGGTGAGCGTTGCACCAAACATGGGGAAAAAACTTAACATCAGTATTGTATATCATCTTGAAATTGATGGTCAGACAGAAAGGGTTAACCAGGTTTTATAAGATATATTGTGGATGCACTATATGGAACATCAAAAAAAATGGGAGGACTACCTGTTCCTAGTAGAATTTGATTACAATAATGGGTATCATGCCTCATTAAAAATGACACATTTTGAGGTATTGTATGGGATAAGATGCATAACACCTTTATCTTGGAGAAATCTAGAAGATCGGGTAATGATCGGGTCAAACATGGTAAAAGAAATGGAGGAACAATTAAATGAAATCCAACATAAGCTTAAGGAAGCCTCTGATCGACAGAAAAGTTATGCTAATCTGAAACAAACTCTGAGGGAATTTTTTGTGGGAGACAGTGTATTCTGAGAGTCAAGCCCACTAAAAGTTCAATCAAATCCTCTAAGCTTAGCCCAAGATTTGTAGAACCATTTGCCATTGTTGATAAAATTATCCCAATAGCTTATAAATTGGCCTTACCTCCCAATTTGTCTAAAATCCATGATACTTTCCATGTGTCTCTCCTCAAGAAATACATATCAGATCCTTATCATATTTTGAATGTTGACCATTTGCAGCTAACAGATCCCCTACACATTGAGGTGCGACCAGTTAGAATACTTGGATATAGAACAAAAAAGCTAAGAAAAAAAGTATTGACTAGTGTAGGGTCCAATGGGACCAATATTTAGAGAACAATGCCACATGGGAGGATGTGGATAGGATGAAAAGATAGATTCCCTTTCTGTTTGAACAATGATTAGAACATAAAAATTTTGTACATCAAAAACTAATTGATAAATTTTGTTGTGTAGTGATGTTAAACCATGTTGTTTTGTGTTGAACCACTTTTATGTATGGTATTATAAATACTGTTTTGTATTTGTTTAAAAGTATAACTTATGATGTTATATACTACAAATACAGGGACTGTGTTTAGTCTTAGGGGGAAAGTATGTAACAACCCTGCAAATGTATTTGTTGTTTTGATTATAATATATGTAAGGACGAGGTACTGCTAATGTATTTATGGATATAGGAACATGTGTCGTCTATGGTAGAGCAGCTTGGAGTTGGGATATCTTCTTTCAAAAAGGTTATTCGACTTGAGGTAAGTCTAGAGAAATGATGAGCGGTGGGGTATTTGCCATAATATGGATCTAAGAATCCTAGAGGTAATGCATCCACTAATGGTCCATGTAGTCGCATTTCATGTAGATGCACTTATAGGTTGTTTGATTAAAATAAAAATAGTAATTAATATATATATATATATATATATATATTTTTTAATTGAAATGAAGACTAATTAATAATAAAAAGAATAAACTAGAATAATTATAAATAAACAAGATGTAAAGTGATTATACACAAATATGAATATCATAACCATATGAATATTTAAGTGAAATAAATATAAAAATAATAATAAATAATTTTATGCAATAAAGTAAGGAGAGTGTTAAAAATATATATAAATATATCATAGTAATTTTAAATAAAAGGGATGTGGTTCCTTCTCACCACCTAACAAGCCATCAAAGAACAATTGCATGTGTATTCAACAATTTTTCTACACTACCGTGGGGATTTTCTCTATAAAAGAGAAGGAAGAGGTAATGTATGGGGGGTGGAAGGAGCGTGAAGATTATCAGGAGAAAACGTTAGCAAATAGAAATCGCAAAGTGATAAACTGTGAGTCTATTTCTCTTTTTCAATTCGCATTGGTTTAACTATGTGTCTAGTTTTCTATCCATAATGAAATAGACTGTAGGGATTAATGCTTTGATAAAATTAAGATATAAATATCGTTAGTGAAAACTGGAAAATAGATTGGGTAGCCTTGGTTGAGGATTTTTAATGTGCTTCTAATTAATACTGGTGTATGCAATTTAAAAAGAATTTGGAATGTATGGTTAATGGTAATTTCAATTTATTTTACCTTGCATATGTTTAGCAAGTAAAGAGCATATAGGATGGATGTCATTTTTAGCACGGCCACTCTGACCTATGGATAATGTCGAATAACCTCAAAATTTGCATGTAGAATTCCTTACTGTAAGCTGGTTTGGGTACATCTATAGTAGCAAGACGTAGGAAGCAAAGACTCCATGGAGGAGAGTTGGTGTCTTTACATTTGATTGTATTTCTGAAAATGCATTTAAAATACATAATATGGTGTATTTTATAATTAATTGTATCTATGGAAACAATATTAAAATTCATGTATTTTGTTATTTTGAAAGAAAATTTAGAACATCTTCAGGGACAACTTATGTGGGATATCATGTAACATCCTTTGTTTATTAGTAGAATGACTGTAAGCAATGTTATTTTTTATTATACATAGGTTGAATAGCGACACATAGTAGAATGTATAGATGCAAAGTTTTCTCTTTTATTTATTTGGATGATGTAATTGATTGTTTTAAATAAGTTATGATAAGACAAAAAAATGTCATGTTATTATAGTTGTTAAGATATTTAAGGGTGTAAAAGTAAATAATTAAATTTGAGTATATGAGCCAGAGAAATCATCTTGGTGTGGCTTGGAAGGAAGAGCCTCTATAGATAGTGAAATAAATTCGTAAACCTAGTTTTTCGGGGCAGTGAAAGGACGATTATTCTATGTCCCAGTATTTGGTTTGTTTAAAATGGTTATTAATGTAAGAGTCATCTTTCATTAATGGAAATAGGAAATCAAAACAATATACCTTATTTGAACACTCTTATGGCAATTAGGATGTTGAGTACAGAGATGTTTGAGGGAAAAATTTAGAGGAAAGAAGCTGAAATTAACGACCTGGTAATGTTGCTTTAAAATAAACGAATTAAAACTTTAGTAGGGTGGTACCAGGAAAAGGCCATCGCTGACAATTTAGGGTTTAAGACAATAACGTGCGGCATCTATTAAAATGTGTATAATTTAGTGAAATCACTTTCCATACTTGAGAAAATAAAAAGAAAATGTTTGGAAAGATGGAATGAAATTTTAAATTGTTGTGGATTGGCTTTTGTATGCATCTCACCTTATGTTAAAGGAAGTTGATTTGTGTGCTTAAGTTGTTGTGTGTGTGTTTTTATAAGTCCGGGTGCTGCAATGTGAAACATAGGCAGAAAAATTCCATAAGTTTAAATAATAATTAACTCTAATCAAAGAAAAGCATGGGTTATTAGTAAAGATACGGTTGAAATTGTATGGTAGGAATATTAAGCCTTTTTATTTCTTTAAAAATAATAATAATAATAATAAAGTTTAAACTAAACTGAGAAGTCGTTTCGAGAGAAACACATAAAAGCTATACTAAAGTTCTTTGTTTTCAATTTTTAGAGTATTAAATATAAAGCTTTAGTTATTAAATTATTCTGGCAGTGGTAACGTAGTATTTAAGTGAAGAAGATATGTATTTAAAAAATAAATACATACCTTGGACAAACTAATTTAATGAATAGTTCTTCAATGAAATAAATATTGCATTTAAGCAAAGCTTAGGAAAATAAATAATTTTCTTGATAATATTGAGAAAGCCATAGTATTTAGATTGTTTATTATGATGTTAAATTTTATATGTATAATATTTAATATAAATACATAATTTAATACTGTATGAGTAATGCACTTTATGGTGTTTGTTTTATTATTGAAGTTTGCTATAGAGATATACTGGCTAATAAAGTATTTTGTGTATTAAAGTTTGATTGGAGATTTAAGTTTATACAATAGCCTTTTTGCAAGTAAGAATATGATAAGAGTAGCATTTATAATGAAAATCATTAAACTTTTCTAAACATAGTTATTTAAATGCTTCTTCATTAAACCATTCTAAACATAGACATCTAACCAAGAATCATTGTTACAAAATAAAAATACTATTATTATAATACCTATGGTTGTGGGAAGACAACCTGGATTTTATAGAGTGTGGGAAGACATTTCCTTATCTATATTTTGGTTGTAGAAAGACAACCTAGATCATAAATAATGTGGGTAGACATTCACTTATCCAAACACCAGGGTGATGCAAGGTAGTTCATCCTGTCAAGGTTTGCCAAACTCTATTTACAGAGCGGGTGGTTTAGGGGTGATGATATGGGCATCACACCTAGGCAAACCCTACTACTACATGAGCATAAGATATTATAACCCGATGGGTAAAATGCATAATGAAATGGGCATTATGCAAAAAATACTTTTGGAGGTCTACCTAATATCGATAGCACTCTTGATGTACATCTGGGTAGAGAGTGTACATAAACTTAGAGTATGTATATGCTAGTATCTTAAGTCAAGATACGGGGAGGTAAAGTGTATAGCTTCCAGGTGATATGGGCCCTGGAAGTAAAAACCCCAGCCTATACTTAGGATCTCAGGTTAGGAGAGGAAGTAGAAAGGAAATTGTATCGATATCTAGCCAACATTGATCTCATGGATATTTCATTTGTAGTAAAATAGCTTTTGTGAATATTAAGGTATGCTTGTACTAGACTGATTTGGATAAAAATTCAAAAAAAATTATGCTTTTCTGCACCTTGAAACCAAGTGGGTTAACTTGGGTTATTACATCCTCCAACATGGTTTTAATTCATTGTTGTTCCTCTATTCTAAGATTTGCATTGAAATATCCTCCCATAATTCATTGGTCCTCCAAGTAGTTATCTCAAAAATTCTGGATGGCTACCCATTGATCCCTCTATAATCTAACTGTTTGTGCTCCATAGAAATTAACTATAGACTAGTTTTTCCCATTTTCCCTATTTTATAATCGAACCATATACACCCCTCTCATGGAGGCCCCCTATTTCTAGGAATAGTTGGGGATTCCACATAGTGGTCAATCCACCTAATTTCCCCTATGTCGATTGAGTAAGGATCTCTCATTTTTGCCATATCATCCTATTTATTTTTTTTAAGTCTTCTCCTTGCATTTATGTTTCTTGTAATAAAATTATATCTGGATTAATATCCACGATAATATTTTTGATTGCCTTCTATATGGGTTAGCTGCCTAAACCCCTCATATTCTAAGTAATTAAAATCATTGAGAATGGGGAGAGAAAAAATCAGCCATCGATTTTACCTATCCATTTTGGCTCAAAGTTCTTCCTTGTTCCTCCATATTTTCCTTGTTTGACTTTCTCCCTATAACTTGATTTGGTTTTTATTTCTTCTCCACATGATGAATCCCTAAAGTAGGATTATATTTGTTCTTATTTCCTTACTTCATCTATATTTCTTGTGCTAAGACTATCCCCTGCTCTGATTCCCCTCTTATGGTCTCCCTCATAGGTTGAATCTCCTCTTCCATGAGAGAGGGTGTCTGGTTCTGCTCCTTGCTTATTCTCTAACACTAGATTAGATTATTGTTCCTGATCCACTAGTGTGACTTGTTGAGTATCCTCCTCTAATACTTCCATTTTAAAACCCTCTTATGTTTCCAAGCTTCCTAGTTGTTTGAATATCTCATTTCTATTATTTGTTCTTCCTACTTTTTCTCTTTATCTCTATTTACTGTGTTGATTTATTTTGTTTGTCCTTTTGATTACTTTTTGGAAGTCCTTAGATTATTTTGGGACCTTTCCTTCCTTTTGATTTACCTTTTGCTAAAGATATTGGCCTACCATGTTAATATTCTCTTTTGTCCCCTCTTGTCCAAATTGTTGATCTTTAACTATTGGGCACATTCTAGCCAGATGTCCATGAGCATGACACACTTGACATATGAATGGAATAGCCTCATAATATAGTTTTTAGCACCAAATAAAATCTCCTATTTTTAGGTCTCTCTATTAGAATATGTTTATTGAGATTCATTTCTATGCAAACCCTAGCAAACATTGTCGATCCTCCTAAAACTATTTCTCTTGATCTACCTTGATAATGCTCGAGTAAGTTGCCTATTGCCTCAAGTACCTCCTCTTTCCAAAATTCAAGGGGAAGGACAAATAATCTTAACCATATTGGTACTGTAGTCAGTTCCACCCCCGGGTCGAATCCCATATTCCATGGTTGCAAGGATAGTCTCCCTAGACTGTGATGATATGAACCTCCTTCAAATACTTTTTGTCGATCTGCCATTCATGTGAACTCTACAGAAAAATACCCATTTGGAAGAGTTATAATTTTGTATTCTCCTTCCAGATGCCATTTTTCCTTATCCATGTGTGGAGGAATTTCATGAAAGGTTTGAAATCCACAAATTTACCTATCAAGTTATGTTTTGTCTTATAAACTATATCCTCAGCTATCCAATCCTCTGCTATTTCCAATACTGGTATTTCTTTTTCTTTTGGTAAACATCCATTCACCCTTCCAAGTAAATAATCCTCATTTTTTGTCTTTCCCATGGTAGTTATGATTGACCTTGCTTATGTTTGACAATCATTGAAGCTATCCTAGGTTTCACATAGCTTATCCTGGTATGATATTCCTTGATTTTGAGGAACTGGTACCGAAGTACCTATCTACCCCTTTCTTGGCCATGATCCTTATTGTTGAAAGACCCTTCAAAAGGATTGATCCTATATGATGGTGTTTTTTGCACAAAAATATTCTCTAGGCATGTGTCATTGCTTTTTAAGTTAGCATTTAATTTCAACAAATTATTTTCAGTATTTTATGGTTGACACATCTTTTGCTTGGGAATATTTACTTTTATATAAGTTAGTAATGTGATAAGATCCTAAATTAAAGTAGTGCCAACATTAGTTAGTATTTACTTTCAACATTTCAATTTTGGCATCTCTTGGGTGTCACAATTTTGTTTAAGGAACTTTACTTGTATACAAGTCAGTGGTGCAACAAGATCATACCAAGTGTTTCTTAAACTAAGTAGTGGTAACATTAGTTAATATTTATTTCCAGCATTTTACTTTCAGCATTTTATTTTTAGAAATTTATAGTTGTTACATCTTTGGTTTTAGAAAATTTATTTGTATACAAGTCAGTGGTGCAACAAGATCATACCAAGTGTTTCTTAAACTAAGTAAAGGCAACATTAGTTAATATTTATTTCTAGAATTTTACTTTTAGCATTTTATTTTTAGAAATTTATAGTTGTTACATATTTGGTTTTATAAACTTTATTTGTATACAAGTCAATGGTGTGACAAGATCATATTGAGTTTTTTTAAACCAAAGTAGTGGCAACATTTTAATTTTCCTTACTGCATTATAATTGACTATTGTATTTCAGATTTGGTTTTAATAGCAGTAATATTGCTTCTTTTGAAAAGTAAAATTCAGTTTATATGAATTGTATTTTTTCAAAAAAACAAACAAACAAAAATATCTTTTGGAAAACATAAAAAAAAAAAAAGTATGCATTACTAATGGTGGAAAATTGTATTAGTCAGTCTACATCAATAGGCCTCAAGAGAATACTGCTAAAACAAGAAATAAACCTACTTTATGAATAGGACATAGTTCCATATTGTAAATAGTGGAACCATTTGTGGGAACACCTTGATGTTATTAGGTAAAGGTCAGAAGAGTTGGGAAAAGTTAAAAGGATCAATAGAACTAAGGTCTTAGGTACAAATTATCACTCATCCTACTTTGACCTATTGAGAAATTATGAACATTGGTTAGGGGACAATAGAGAAAGCATAAGCTCATCTACATATCCTTGGAAGCATTACTTTGAGGATTTTCTTTCTTTCTATAATTTCTTAGTAGATATAGAAAACAAGAGGTGATTCTAGCATATAGCCAAAGATACCATAAAACATCTAGGATTATATGCTTTAGGGAGTTGTATCATGATTTATAGTTTGAAAACCCTACTTCTATACAAGTTTAATATTTTATTACTCAATTGATTCATATTTTAAATCAAGATTTCATATTTGAAGAAGAGCATTGCATGACCCTTGAATAGTTCGAATCAATCAAAGACATCCATAAATTGTTTATAGAGGATTGAATGATTGTAATATACTCAAACTTACTGCAAAAATTAGGAGATTTGAATATTAATGAGTAGACCTAGATATTTGAGAAGAATGTTTATCAAAGTCTAAAAAGAGAAATAAGAAGAGAAATTTAGAAGAGAATCTAGTGAAAATATTGACATTATGGGACTAAAAGAGACTAATGATTCTTCAAAAGAGCAAACTGAGTTTCCATTAGCTCTACTAGGTCAAAATCCTAAAACATTTATGTTGTTAGAACTTGAATTTTATAATCAAATAGATACTTCCACTATATTTTATGAACCCATAACTGGTTTAATATTAGATTTCCTTCAATCGTTCATGGACAACCATAATAGTGAATAGGGAGGAGTATAAGGAAACTAGAGGAGGTATAGGTAAAGAAATAATTATCGCGAAGAGGTAGAAGGAAACCAAAGAAGAAATAGGTAAAGGAAAACTTTTACCTTTAATATTCCTTCTCCAAGATGATAGGATAATGAGAGAACCTAAGCCTGTCTCTATTGCTATTTTGCCCACATTCCATGGAAAACTACATGAGGACCTTGATTCATTCCTTTTTGAGTTTGAAGTGGTATGCGAAGCTTATTTCTACACCACTGATGAATAGAAGCTATGACTATTTCCATCTAAACTTAAGGATGCAACTTTAAGATGGGTCATGGGTTTAGGTGAGAGTGTTTATAGCTGATGGGATGTAGAGAATGGATTGAAGGATATGTTCCTTGAAATATATTAAGATTACTGTAGAGTTATGGATAAGAAAGCTAAATTATTTTGTATGGACCAACGAGAGGAAGAATCTTGTGAATATTATCTTTAAATATTCTAGTTTGTGGGGTCTAGAGTCAATATTGAGCTAGATGAAGAAATTCTAAAGGAACTCTTCCTAAAGGTATTAAAAGAAGATGTCCATGATGTATTAAATATTATGGCTAAGGGACATATTAATTAGATGATATTTGAAGAAATTATAAATCTTTGAAAAAACTATTTAAGAAATAAACCTCTTAGAAACAACAAATACTCATCAATAGGGGGAGGAGTGACGAGAGCAAAAATTGACAATATGTTGAAAAGTTTGAAGAACTATTTGTTGAGTACATTAACTACATCTCTTGACCTCATGGAAAAGAAACCATAATAGGAAGATATTGAGGAGATATATTATCATAGATATAGGTGTAGCACCCTAAAATTGGCG
>JAQPPZ010004522.1:0-19298 GCA_028583015.1 Wollemia nobilis | reverse complement strand
TTAATATTTCTTTGTTGGGCACTTGTGCTCCAACGACGATGGAGTTTGAGTAAAGGCATTCGCTAGGTAGAGATACAGGTTTTGAATCACGTCGAGTGCATTTTTCCTTTTGTTGCGATGCACAAAGGAGAGTGGCTGTGATTGGGCTACGTAAGTAGAGGAGAATGCACTTTAGCGCTTATAGTGGTGGCTCCTCATTTCTCCTAAGGTTGGAGAACTAAGTATTGCCAAGGTAAATCTTTTTATTGTTGACTTGGGATATTTGAGTTGATTTGATCAAGAATTATTGATGGAGGTATAAGGTTAAGTTGTAATCTTTGTTTTGACATTGTTATTATTAATGCTTGATGCTTATGTGGAGTAATAAGGTGTAAAGAGATTTTACTTTGTATGTATATTATAATGTTGGTGGTTAATATTAAGTAGGAGTAATAAGGTGTTATTTTGGATCTTTATTATTGTGTATTATTGTATAGTTGCTAACTCTAATTGGTGGTAAATTGAGAGTTAATGTTGTGACAGTCTTTGAGTTCTCCTTCTTCATCAAAGTAAAGGTATGGGCATATTCTTCCATGGTTGTTATTGATTGATGGTTTTCTGAAAATAAGTGTGGAGGGAAAAGGATTTCTACTTGTTTCCTTTTCTTGTGATGATTGGTTGAATGCTTCAAGGTTGATGTTGAGTTGAATGGTGTTGGTTGACTAAACCTTGTTTGATGAGCATTGTTGTTAAAACCCTAATTGGTTGTGGAAATAACATGAGTATCATTGTTATATGAGATATTGCATGGTTGGCAATTTTTGGGGTGTGTTTCATGTTCTTGAGAAAAGCATACTACATCTATCTTATTCTGTTGGGATTGAGATTGAGTTGAGATTAATACTAGGAGTTAAGTATAGAACATATTGATTCTCTAAAAATTCTCTTTATGCTTCTATGAGGTTGATGAATCACATTGGGTCTCTAAAAATTCTCTTTGTGGGTGTAGACACCAAAATAGCACCAATCCGATTATGTGATTACAAGCACTGATACTAACACACACAGCCCCAAGGCAGCCCTCGGAGGGTAAACAGTGGTTCTAACCACTCACACAGCAGTTTTGCAAGTCAAAAACCAATTTGGCACCTTTTAGACACCTTATTGCTTATTCGTCCCACCCAGGGACGAGTGCTAATTTTACTCGTCCTACCTAGGGACGAGTGCTGACTGATACTCGTTTTACCCAGGGATGATTACCAGCGCTCGCTTCGAGGTGGGACGATTGTCGAGTTTGACCACCAAAAAGTCAAATCTCAGCATATAACAACTCAGAACTGCCACTTAGCTTTCCCTGCATGACATAGGAGTGCGAGTGAGTTATTTTAACAACACACATTTGCCAATTGACTTTCCCTCCACTGCATGGGAAGGAGAGTAAGCTTTTTAAGACAACTCAGATTTGCCACTTAGCTATCCCTTCATTGCATGGGAGTGCAAGTGAGCTTTGCTAAAACATGCAAAGACATGCAGAGAGGCAGTTAAGAAGCCCTTGATCAAGAAGAAGTCTTCTCTTCACAAACAAAAGCATTCATGCAAAGAAACACTTTTGCATGTTAATTCAAAAAGATCCCTTGGGTCTATAAAAAGGGTGAGTTTTCTCACCCAAAGAGAGATATACAGAGAAGGAGCATTTTGAGCGACGAAGTGCTGCTAGTTCACTTACTGGTGATTTGTGCTTTCATAATCGTGGTATTTCTTTTAGTTTCATGTTTATGCTTTTTTCAAGTTTTTCATTTCATTTAGATTCATTTCAACCATTGTTAGATTCATCTTTTATTTTTCATACATAGGTGCTACTGACTTTCTTGTTTGTTTCTTTGAGTGCAGAGTTGCAACATTAGAGGAGCGACGAGGAGTCTACCTTACCAATGCAAGCGACGACAACATTTGGCCCGCCCATTCCAAATGTGGGCATGCAGAAGGAGGAAAGACTAAGTCACAAATTGTAACAAATACCAATTTAACGATCCTAGCCCCTAAAAAGGGAGGAGACGTCTATGTAACCGAGGATAAGAAATTTGAATAAATAGGGCTGTGATTTCCTTACATCTTTTCTTTCGTCTCCAATTTATCTCCTTTCCTTGTTTTTGTGCATAGGATTAAAGCGTTACATTTCGTCTTATATTGCATAGTTGTAGTTTTCCTTTTGCTTCCGGAATCTCGTGCTTTCAATGGCGATAACGGTGGGACCTCTGTCCTCTGTTTTTTTTTTAGGTTAAATTACTGATCTAAAATTGCTTGTTTGTTTTTTTTTTTTTTACAGGTACCTATTTTTCAACAATCGGACTGTTATTCGTCTCTGCAAGTGACGATTACAGAATTGTTACTCGTCTCACCCCGGGACGAATAAACTATTTGTTCCACCCTGTGACGATTACGGTTCTGTTATTCGCCTCACCCAGGGACGATTATAGATCTGTGCAAATTTTTAGAGCAAATTAGAAATTTCCGATTAGGCAGAGAAGAGGTAGGGGTTGTTTTTTATAGCTTCTGTTAAATTTCTATTTTTTTGTTTCTGGTTTTCAGTTTGAATGGCTTAGGGAAAGATTTCTTTTCGTTTGCTTGTTTCAATTTCACAAAATTAAAACGAACCCCACACATCACGTTACATTTTAAACCAAGGCGTTGGTCGTAAGACCCCAACCCTTGAGCAAGACCAATGGTGGGTTCATCACCACCTTGGCTTAGCTTTGCATCCATTCCCCGATTGTCAACTGTTGTTAGGTGTAAATCCTGATGAAATCTGACCGAGTGTCGCTGGGGTGATTCCCATGCACGTGAGGATAAGTCTTCTATGGTAGGTGCCATTAACAGGACAATCCCCCTTCCGTACCGCCTACGTACCATGTACCATCTGCTCTCACGTACCTATAGTCTCCCTCTCGTAAGGGCGGGTATATAGAGAGGTTGGTATATCGTTCTGGCTGGTATATTGAAGGGGCAACCATTTTGGGAGTTATATGAGCCATCATAATGCATTTAAACATTCTTCAAAACCTACAAAAACAAAACAAAACAACAAAAACACACTAAACCAGATTTAGGGCACACTATTAATCTTTAAAAGAGATAAGCATTGCTTGTGAGTGTGTATGCTATTTTCTGTTTAGACAAAAAAAAAATCAAAAATCAAAAAAATCATAAACAAAGATAAAAATCTACGCATTTTGTCACTCGCTCCAAAAGCTCCAAGGATTCCCGCAATCGCTTGGTCACCCCAAAATGCTCCAAAGGTGTCCATGAACCCTTTGGTCAACCCAAAAGCACCCTGAAGGTGCCCATAAGTGATGCAGGAGCATCCAACAAAATATGGAAAATTTTATATTTTTCTCTAAATTTTAGTGCATCTTACCGGGGCCATAACTTCTCAACCGTAGCTCCGATTGACTTGAAATTTTATAGGGAGTTAGTTGGGATAATTTTAAACAAATATGATTCCCTAGAATCTTATTTGCCCAAAAATTCAGTTTTCGGGGCCAAATTCCATCATCTAGTGCCCCGAAATTAGGTTTTAAAATTGCGTGCCCAATTTTTTACACTTTTTGAGCTGTTCGGATGTCAATATCTCCTAATGTATTTAGAGTTAGGACTTGAAACTTCATTTTTATCTTGTCTATGGTAAGAGGGATGCACACACCGATTTTGGGCCCCATCTGACTCATTTCAATTTTTAGGGTTTTTAGAGAGACATCGTCATGGTATTCACCCGTAGTCAAGCCCACTCATGGGCAGACGCTGCGACGAATGTCCAAAGAAACATGAGTCACATCCGTTATAGTCCCCAGGATTTGGTCATACCACCTTGGTGACCTAACACACAAGGCAGTCCCCTACACACCTTAACGGAAAGGGACTATAGGGGCACCTCTTCTAGGGGCACTCCTATTCAGCATAGCACCCAGCACACACCCTTCCATGAGGGGTACATCCATAAGAGAGCTCAATTATATGCTTGCTATGATTGGTCACTGTGTGATGAAGCGTTAGGTCAACATAGGGTTCGACGGGAAGAACCACATGATTACACTATCCCTCCTTCACCCCCTCTAGTTGTCAGGACTACAAGGACAAATACAGAGCACAAGGCTCCTCAGGCGGGGTGAGCCAACTCAGCCTGTTCCTCTTTCACTTACAAAAGAGAGCATGAGGAAAACCCTTACCTTCCTCAAGAACAATATACATCGCAGGATCAACATGCCTTCGCAATTGTGAGCTATCAGGATTACCTACTGAGGCCAAAGCCTCGGGGGAGTACTGCTACCCCCAATAGAGGGAGGTGGCCTATAGAGATCTCGGATCACCATGACCAGGATAGATATCTAGGAGAGGCATCTAGGCCTTCTAGACATGAGATGATAGGACCAACTATCTTAGAATCTGCAAAGCATATCGCACGCCGGATGCAACTCACGCTACTTGAGCTGGACCAACAACAGTTAGAGCAATCGTATCTTCTAAATAAAGAGTGCCTTCAGAGCCAGGAGGATGAGTTGTTCCAACACACTATGCAGGTGAAGACTCCAACCCATCGCATGCATAAGATAGAACATTATGAGAGACACAACTGGGTGCGAGACAGGTCTACGCGACCTTATCAAACGTTATCCTCGATGCCTCCTAGACTTGGGTGGGTGGCCAATCCTGAGACCAATGACGGGCGCCTTCTTCATGCACCCACCCAGGTTCCTGGGCCACCCTCAAAAATTCTTCAAGAAGCCTCTAAGGAACCTGAGCATGAAGAAGAGCGGGATGAAATGCCCTACCAAGGTAGAGGGGGTGCTATTCGGTCATCCCTCCCAAGGCATCAAGTTTCCCATAACTTGCAATGGGAACAAATCAAACAGGAGGAGCTCAAATCCCCCGATACAAGCAATGCACTGCCAAAGCACTTAGAGTCGGTAGAGATCAAGATTTCGGGGTCCCAAATGCCCAACTCATGCAAAACTCCTCTCAAAGAGGATCAACCCCTAGTTGTAGAGCTACCTGATGACGAGGTCTTCCATATCTCAGAATCACCAGATTCTGATGAGCCTGACTCTCTCGCCAAAGATGAGTTAGCATATGCAATAGCACCAGGGGACCTATTCATGTTCGACAACACTAATTCATAGGTGGTCCCCATGGATGAGCATCACAAAATTCTCCTAACATTACTCCCTTTGGAGGCTCCCATCGAGCCCGTGCCATTACCAGAAAATCCGATCCCCCCGCAAAGCACAGAACAAACCCATCGGGACCATGTCAATCTGCTCGAGCCAAACGAGCTTAGCATGTCATAGATAGCTATCGGGGCCAACGAGGGCCTTTGGATCATCGAAAATGATTACGAAGATGAAACTGAGATGGAATATCTCAATCATGCACGACGACACAATCACCCTGTAACCCATGATGAACTAATGGCCCAACTAGGCATAAGGCTAGGGCATGAGTGGTGCATAGACCCAGCCCACTGGCATCAAATGTTGATTCCACTCCTTTGGGAAGATCACGAGCAACTTCCACCCAGAGATATCATAGCACCATCAGTGCCGAGGGCGGACCCTACCCTCCTATCCGTGCATAAGGCCGATCCATTCATGCCAATTCCTACAGAGCCAGATCCGGTGCACATAGATCATCAAGCTGGGGGTACCTCTATTCCCTGAAGAGCCAGTGGGTTACACCAAACGCTCCAAAGGTGTCCATAAACCCTTTGGTCAAACCAAAAGCTCCAAGGATTATCACAATCGCTTGGTCATCCAAAAGCTCCAAGGATTATCGTAATCTCTTGGTCAACCCCAAAAGCTCCAAGGATTATCGCAATCTCTTGGTCAACCCCAAAAGCTCCAAGGATTATCGCAATCTCTTGGTCAACCCCAAAAGCTCCAAGGATTATCACAATCACTTGGTCATCCCAAAATCTCCAAGGATTATCGCAATCTCTTGGTCATCCCAAAAGCTCCAAGGATTATCGCAATCTCTTGGTCAACCCCAAAAGCTCCAAGGATTATCGCAATCTCTTGGTCAACCCCAAAAGCTCCAAGGATTATCGCAATCGCTTGGTCATCCCAA
Organism: Wollemia nobilis; assembly: GCA_028583015.1. NCBI lineage: Eukaryota > Viridiplantae > Streptophyta > Pinopsida > Araucariales > Araucariaceae > Wollemia > Wollemia nobilis. Next base: position 13,202 of record JAQPPZ010004522.1, on the reverse strand, counting down.
AAGCTCCAAGGATTATCGCAATCTCTTGGTCATCCCAAAAGCTCCAAGGATTATTGCAATCGCTTGGTCATCTTAAAAAGCTCCAAGGATTATCGTAATTTCTTGGTCAACCCCAACAGCTCCAAGGATTCTCATAATCTCTTGGTCAGCCCTAAATGCCCCAAAGGTATTTATAAACCCTTTGGTTAACACCAAACGCTCCAAGCATTACCATAACTGCTTGGTCAAAATACATATTCAAAAATCAACAAAAATAACACAAAAAAAATCATCATCACAAAAACAATTGCATTTCAATTCCATGCATTCTCAAAAAAAATCAATCATCACAAAAACAATTGCATTTCAATTTCATGCATTCTCATAAACATAAAAATCACAAAAACAATTGCATTCCAATTCCATGCATTCTCATAAAAATCAAAATACAAAAATATAGGTTGCATTAAGCATTGCATCCATACATTGCATACTTCGATAGGTCATACAAGTCACAAGCACCATAGACAGTCGTTATTTGGCAATTCCATCATTTCCACATCAACTCTATTTTCATACACGCATACATCCAGCATATCACCCTTTTATTTTAGCATCGTCAGTTGTCGCCTAATGTATATAGGGTTTTCGTCCTTCAGATGTCTTTAAATTTCTAGCCAAAACTGTACAGAGTTAAACATATTTTACACGAGAAAGTTTTACTTGGACCACGCCTTGTTACGTAGCATTCCAACATAAATTAACACACATATAAAAATTCCTAAGTTGTGTGAACGAAATATGAAGCCTGCAAAGTAATTTAGGTCCCCATAAGCGAAACAGTTATCTTGCTCATCCCCTGTGCGAATGACCCCAAGAATGCTGAGAGTTGGCAAAAGGAAAAGCATCCTCCCTACCCAATTCCCCAAGAATCCCAAGAGTTGCAAAACATCAAAAATTTGCAAAACGTCAAAACACTAAAAATTTGACATCCTACAGTGCACACATCAAAAGGCACAAACAATAGTGATTCTCATCACTCCATATTCAAATCCCTTGCTCAAAAAAAAAAAAAAAACAAGATGCGTACTATCATAAAAATAACCAGTGATTTTATCACTATAAAGAGCAAGTATCCCAATACACTTGAAGTTCATGCTAAGCAAGTTTTTTCTTGGTGAGCTTACTAAGGTTTTGGACAGGTTTCGGTGGGGACTTGTGAGCAGGTTTTGGATAGGTTTCAGTGGGAACTTGTGAGCAGATTTGGACAGGTCCTAGCAGAGGACTTGTGAGCTGAGTTTGAGAGTTCTATCAAAGAACTTGAGGACATAGGTGCATTGGTTCTTTGAGAAGAATCTGAGGATAGATTTGGCAAGTCTTTGAGAAGGCTTGTGTGTAGAGGATTGATTTGTTCAAGTGTTGGACATATCTAACAGACAGAGGAAGACTTGTACTAGACCGACTGACTGTGTTTGGTACAGGTTGCTAAGCTACTGTGGATGTGATCATAGAAGGTAGAGGTCTCTTAGGCTAAGCATTGAGGATAGGAGGTCTTTAGTGGAAAGGAGTTCCATGTGCTGGCAAGAGGTAGAGGTAATTGATCTTCTGAGGGATCATTTCCAGAGCAGAGGGGAAGGTATCTCCTTTGAGCGGAGGCTCATAAATTCAGATAGAGGGGAAGGTATCTCCTTTGAGCAGAGGCTCATAAATTCAGATTGGGGGAAGGTATCTCCTTTGGTCCGAGGCTCATAAACATTATAATTGGGAAGGTTTCCCAAAGAACTTTGAGATAACTTTTAGAGAAAAGTTTTGTGGACGTAGCCAAGGCTTTCTGGGTGAACCATGTTAAAATTGGTGTCACTTTGTGGATGATATTATGCATTGTTTTGATATTGCTTTGGGTATATTGCTTTACTGTTTTGAAGTATAATGGAAAAAGTATAAAGAGGTCTTATACTGTTCACCCCCCCTCTCAGTATAAGCTTGTGTTCTTCATGTATTTAGTGTAGATTTAAGGAAAAATATTGAGGATAAATTTGTGCTAGATTGAAGGACTATTTTTAGTGCATATTTGAGAATAGAGATTGAGGATGGATTTGTGCTAGACCGAAGGACTATTTGTAGTGTAGATTTGAGGATAGAGATTCAGGATAGATTTGTGCTAGACTGAAGGATTGTGTTTAGTACATATTTGAGGATAGATTTGTGCTAGACTGAATGACTATGTTTAGTGAAAATTTGGGATAAAGCTAAGAGTAATATTTGTAGGTGATAAAGTATAGAGGATGATAGACTCTAGTGAATACATATTCTTTAGCTAGAGAAATCAGGATAGGTCTTTTGAGTGAATACAAGAGTCTTCAATGGATAGAGATCCATTAGCTAGTGCAATGGAGGTAGCAGTTCTTCTAGAAGATCACCAACCAGAGTAGAGGAGTTCTCCTATGGATAGAGATCCATGAACTTGATTAGGGGATTGGTATTTTCTTTGGATAGAGGTCCATAAACATTGTAATAGGGAAAGGTTTTACAAGAGATTTATTTAGAAAATTTTAGTGAAATATTTTCTTCATGGAGTAGCCCACATTGGGTGAACCATGCTAAATTGATGTCTCTATTGTGTATGGTGACTTATGCATTGCTTTGATTATTGTTGTTGATATTGGTATTGATATATTGCATAATATTTATTGGAAAATAAAAAGTAAAAAGTGATCTTGTACTGTTCACCCCCTCTTAGTATAATCTTGTGTTCTTTAATTGGTATCAGAGTAGGTTCCTTCAGAAGATTTTAGAAACTTGAAGGAAAAGCTTACAACAACATAATGGATTCTAAGAGTGGATCCTCAGATAATTCAGCACTAGTGTTTTATGGAAGTGATTATGTATTTTGGAGTATGAGATTGAAGATTTATCTAATGGCACTTGGTAATGAAATATGTAAAGCAATTGAAAATGGATACACACCACCAACTACTTCACCTACAGATAATTATGGTAAGCTTATACATTATTACAATTCAAGAGCAATGAATGTAAAATTGATAGGTTTGTATAGAAAAAAAATTGTTAAGGTTATGCATTGCAAATCAGCAAAATAAATTTGGGATAAGTTGCAAAGCATATATGAAGAAGATAAAAAGGTCAAAAAGGTAAAGTTGCAAAATCTCAAAGGATAATTTGAAGAACTAAATATGAAGGATGAGGAAAATATTAGTGCTTATCTACTTCATGTAGATGAGGTTGTTAACTCCATGCAAGTACTTGAACTTGAGGTTCAAGAATCAAATGTTTGTGATAAGATCTTAAGATCTCTCCCAAAAAAATTTAGTGAAAATATTTCAGCTATAGAGGAATCAAAATATGGTGATATTTTGACAAGGGATGAGTTACTTGGCATTCTTACATCTTTTGAGATGAGAATAAAAGAGGAACCTAATATCCAAAAAGAAGCATCCTTTAAAGGTACTAAAAATATAAAGGGTAAGAAGTTAGATTCAAGAAATGAGTCATCCAATGATGAAGAAGCAAATTATGACAAAAGGAATAAGGATACAAGAGTATTTAAAGATGTAAAATTTATTAGATATTTCAATTGTGGAAAGTATGGTCACTATGCAACTGATTGTCAATAAGCTAGAAATAACAATGATGAAGAAAAATAAGATTATAAGAACAGGGAATCAAAACAATACAGGTACCAAAATAAAGGTAAGTATGGATAATGCAAGCAAGGAAAGAAGTTATTTCAAATATATAAGAAAAGTTACTATGTAGAAAAGGCGAGTAATTACTCAAGTGATAGTAATAATAGTTCCTCAAATAATGATAAAGATGAAGTTCTATTTCTAAAAAAAAGAAAATAAAATAGTTAGGAAAAGGACACCAATAATCCTCAAGTGTTTTAGATGTGGTAACTTTGGTCATCTTGAAGATATTTGTACAAAGAATAGTTTCAATTTCAGTGATGATGAATATGAAGATACACTTGAAGGACCAAAAGAGAATATTCTAATGACACTAGAAGAATATGGAGGTGATTGTTGAGCAAGTTGCAAAAAAAGTATTGTCATTGTTGTCAACACAGTCAGACAAATCAGTTGATGAAGTATACAGGAGTTAAGAAGTTCTTTAGAGAATGTACAATGATTATCCAAAAAATTTGAAGTGACCCAAATTGGAGATTGTTGAGCAAGTTGCAACAAAAGTATTGTCATTGTTGTCAACACAGTCAGACAGATCAGTTGATGAAGTATACAAGAGTTAAGAAGTTCTTCAAAGATTAGTTGATGAAGTATACAGGAGTTAAGAAGTTCTTCAGAGTATGTACAATGATTTTCCAAAAGATAGAAGTGGCCCATTTGAGAAAAATCAAAAGAAATCACAAGGAAGAAAATTGTCACGATATTGTGACATGTTGAGCAATAAAGGAAAACTATCACGATATCACGATAGGTTTGGAGAAAAAGAGCAAGAAAGCAAAACTATCACAATATCACGACATGTTTGGAGAGAAAGAGTAAGAAAGCAAAACTGTCATGATATCGCGACATGTTTGGAGAGAAAGAGTAAGAAAAACTATCATGATATCACGACATGTTTGGAGAGAAAGAGCAAGAAAGCAAAATTGTCACAATATCGTGACATGTTTGGAGAGAAAGAGCAAGAAAGCAAAACTGTCATGATATTGCGACATGTTTGGAGAGAAAGAGCAAGAAAGAAAAACTGTCGCGATATCACATGTTTGGAGAGAAAGAGATAGAAAGCAAAACTGTCATGATATCACGACATGTTCAAAGAGAAAGCGCAAGCAAGCAAAACTGTCATGATTTTATGACATGTTTAGAGAGAAAGCACAAGCAAGCAAAATTGTCATGATTTTGTGACATGTTCGGAGAGAAAGCGCAAGCAAGCAAAACTGTCATGATTTCACGACATGTTCGGGGAGAAGGCGCAAGCAAGAAAAACTATCATGATTTCGTGACATGTTGGAAGAGAAAAAGACAAGTAGAAAAAGTGTCACGATTTCGCAACATATTGCAAGAGAAATTATACGAAAGAAAAAGGTGTCACAATTTTGTGACATGTTTCATTTTTGCGGTCCAAAGTGAAGAGAGATTGTATGAAATAAAAAGTGTCGTGATTTTGTGACATGTCGCATTTTCACGACTTGAAGAGAGTAGGAAGCAAGATAATGAAAAAGTGTCAAGATATCGCGACATGTCGCATTTTCACGACCCGAAGGCAAGAAAAGAGCAAAGGAGAAAAAGTGTCATGATATCGCGACATGTCACATTTTAGCGACTAACGAAGGAGAGAGAAAGGAAGAAGGCAAAAGTGTCACGATATTGTCACAAAAGTAAAAAGGAAGAGTATGGAGGCGAAAGTGTCACAATATCGTGACATGTGTTTTCATGGGTACAAGCCGAGAAGAAGACAAAGAGGCATAAGTGTCGCGATTTCACGACAAGTCGCTTCGGCATGAGCTAAGAAGAGAAACCAGTCAAAAGAAGATATGTGATAGTTAACTGAAGTCGGTACGATAGTTATAGGTGCAGTTACATAAGGAGTTGATACGATAGTTACAAGTGCAGTTACAGAAGAGGTCGATATGACAGTTTCAGGTGCAGTTACAGGATAAGTCGGTATGACAGTTACAGGTGTAGATATAGGAGAAGTCGGTACGACAGTTACAGGTGCAGTTACAAAGAAAATGTTATAAAAAGATATATGTGTGGAGAATTACTGTGCTAAAAAATGCTGAAGAGTGTGTGCCGTAAGAGAGCGTTAAGGAGAGCCGAGAGAGCAATAGACTAGACAGGGTCTTGTAAAAGTGAAGGCATCTTTATGTCAATCTTCTAGCTTCAGAACAGAAGTCCAAGTTGGTGCTTGGCATCAGGGGTTGGTGCTCCTTCCAGTTGGTGCTGGTAAATCAGGGGTTGATGCTCCTTTCTGTTGGTGCAGATAAATTAGGGGTTGATGCTCCTTTCTATTGGTGTAGATAAATTAGGGGTTGGTGCTCCTTTCTGTTGGTGCAGATAAATTAGGGGTTGGTGCTCCTTTCTGTTGGTGCAAATAAATCAGGGGTTGGTGCTCCTTCCAGTGGGTGCTGGTAAATTGATTGTAAAATTGATATTTTGCAAAGGTTGGATTTGAATGGGAGTCCAAGTAGTCATTTTTGAGGAGTAGCCAAAACTGGTGAACCTCGTTACATCTTGTGTTGTGTGATGCTCTCTTGTTACATTTGCTTTATGTGATTTTAAGCTTTCATTTTTTTGGCTTTAAGAGTTAAAGTTTTAAGTTATAAAGAGCCACACTGATTCACCCTCCCCTCTCAGTGTCATTTTGAGACTATTAATTGGTATCAGAGTGAGGTTCTTGAATAAAGCTTAAACAGCTAGGGTGATCTTGGATTAGTACGTAATGGCAGGTGGTGAAGGTTTCTCAACAAACAAAGCACCATTGTTGGACGAAACTAATTACTCATTTTGGAAACTCAGGATGTAGACATATCTTTGTGCTTTGGGATATGACATTTGGGATTTAGTAAATAGTGGATACATAATACCCACCACTCCTCCAACCGATGCTGTCGGTAAAAAACTATTTAAGAATAAATCTAAAGCAAAGAATGCTATCATGTGCAGTTTAGTGGACAGCCATATGATAAATATTATGAGTTGTAAAATGGCAAAAGACATATGGGACAAACTAAGGAGCATTCATGAAGGAGGCAACAAGATCAAGGAGGCCAAGTTACAAATACATCGAGTTCAGTTCAAAGCATTAAAGATGAATGACGATGAGAACATAGAGGCATACATGTTGAGAGTCAATGGAATCATTAATGCGATTAGAGGACTCGACGAGGAAATGGAAGATGCTATCGTTGTGAAAAAGGTACTAAGATCTCTTCCTCAAAGATTTGATTCTAAAGTTTCAGCAATAGAAGAGGCTAAAGATCTAAATACTTTTAGTATGGATGAGATGCATGGCTCTTTGACTACATATGAGATGAGAATAGGAAAGACTAAACCCACAGACAGAGAAGCTGCTTTTAAAGCACATAAAAATATGAAAGCAAAGCAAGAATCCGAGGAAGAAGAGACATCAGATGAAATGAAATCAAACTTTGTTCGAAAACTAGTAAGGGGAAAAGGAAAATACAGAGGAAAGTTATCATTTAAATGTTTCAAGTGTGGAGGCATTGGGTATGTTGCAGCTAAATGTCCACTTAATGAGAAGGACGAAAGTGATGAAGGATTGCACCAAGAAAGAAGTAACTAGAAGAAAAAGACAAATTTTAGAAACGATAACTTCAAGAAGAAAATTTTCATCTCCAGGAATGCCAGTTCATTAGAAGACAGCTTCGGTGAGGATTCTAAAGAGGAAATAGGTGAAGCTCTTTTCATGGAATTTGAAGAAGAAGAATCAGAAAAGGAAGAAGAAGTTAACTCTGAAGTATGTGGTGAAAACTCTAAGGCTGAAGTAGATCTAGAAGGAGAGTTGATCTCTGCACTTGAAGAGTTGGGTTTAGAAAGGAAAAAGAACAAAAGACTGTCCAAGAAGTTGGAATAATATGAGGGTGATATTGAAGATCTCTTCTTACAAATTCATAAAGCCAAGAAAATAGAAGAAGCCTTGAAGTCACACCTGGATGATAAAGTTGATGTGTGTAGCAAATGTGAAGAGGAATCTAACAAATTTTTTAGTGATCTAAAGCTGCAAGTAGAAGAGTCCAAAAGGATTGAAGAAACTCTCAGGTCACAGATCAATAAGAAAGAGATTGTTTGCTGTAAACAAGAAGAGGAGATTGATTTATTGAAGAAACAACTAGAAGAGGCCAATACAAATATCAAATTTGAGAAGAGCACAGAGTTGCTAGATAAAATGATAAGTCATCAAAGAAGCCCCATGTGTAATCTTGGTCTTGGATATGAAGCTGAACAACCTTCATCTTTTAAATCTACAAAGAAGAAGAAGTCCACTGCTGAAGGATCAAAGCAAGAACAGTTTGAAGCTGAAACTTCAAAAGGAAGAAAATCTCAAAGGAGATCCAACAAAGCAACCACAACAAAAGAGGTTCTATCACTCTCACTCTATTCATAATAATGCTTTTAATGGCTATTGTTTTAGATGCAACCATTATGGTCACAAGGCAATGTATTATGGATTGAATAATAGATCAAAGAGTTATGCTGGTAGAAATACATCTATTGAACACCATGTGCAATGTTTTAAATGTAATGGTCATGGGCACATAGCAAGGTCTTGTCCAAGAAATTTTGTATCTAATCTATGGCAAGACAATAGATTTCATCAGATGCAAATAATGCAACATAGACAGGGAAGAAATCATATGCATCAAAGTAGATTTCATCAGACGCAAAGAATGCAACACAGACAGGTAAGAAATCATATGCATCAAAGAAAGGAAAATAATCATCCATCAAGGATGTACAAGAGACAAGCACCCAAGAGAAATGTTCAAGTTCACAAAAAGGTTAAAAATAGGGATGCAATTGAAAACCTTCAGCCTAAGTTCAAGAAATATTGGAGAAAGAAAGAAGAGAGGAAATCGTGTCTCCTTGGACTGAAGGAGATTACTTCGCTATTGCACTAAGAAGCTCCAGGTAGCATATCCTCAAGGGGAGAAATATTAAAGTTTTATTTTAATGCTTCTATGTTGTTTGGTTATCTGAGGATGAAAGACAAGTAGTCAGGGGGAGTTGTTGTATAGTTGTCAAAATGTGTTTCAGTTCATGTAGTTATTTGTAAAGGTAATAAGCAGGAGCATGAGACGTTGGCTTGACAGAGCTAGTTTTTTATTATTGTGATATCTCTTTGGTGATGGCGGTTACAATAGCAGATAGTGTCAAACTGATGTGTTTCAGCAGAACAACATGGTGAACAACTAGGTTTTTTATGCAGCAGTTGATAGGCGTTATCTGAGATAGAACATGCAGTACAGGTCATCGTGTCATGGAAGCATAAGTTGGTAGGTGCTAGTTTTGAATCCTGTAACATTCTCAGTCTGTAGATAACATAGAATCCATGTTGTGAGTACGTCTTGATTTATCTACCAATATTGAGGGAGGACTATGGTAAAGCTCTTCATGATCATTATGAAAATTACTACCAATGTGTAGCTGGGAAGGCGTGCATTTCTTAACCAAAAATACAACACTTTGTTTGGTATAAGAGAGCATCAATTTTCTCTAAAGAAGTAGTCATTATCAAAGAGATGCTAGAGTCAAAGCAAACAGTAGCACTAGCACCCAGTTTGTCAAGAGTGCCAAGCGACACATGCAAGGCAGAGACGTTGAGAGAATAGTGCCTAGGTGGTGAAGCGCCAAGGAGGACAAGATGCCTATGCACCTAAGAAAGTCTTGCATTATTTGAGGAATGCGAGATATTGCTCGAGGAATCCCTTGATCGTAGCAAGGAGAAATACTCCTTGGAATCGTGTGAAGAACGTTTGCTTAAGACATTGAGTAGCACTGACATATGCCCTATCAAGAAGTAGAATACTGGGTGTTGATGACTGTGCGCAGATTGAGGTTCCAACACTAGAGGTAACGGTCCACTATCAATACCTATGTAGGCAATGAAAACATTCATGGCAGTCGTTAGAAACTAGAGACATTGAACTACACCAACAGTATATGTGTTTCGATAAAAGCAGTGTATATTTGAACTACACATTGACGTGAAGATTGTTAGATCTTTTATGATGCTGTGGTGAAAAATATTGAAGTCTGATCATTGATTCATGTTTAGCTCATCAAGATGAGCAACTTTGCTTTGTGAATCATACCTATCCGAGGTCCAGAAGTATGAGTTTGAGTAAGGTGCACTATAGTTGGCCGTGAAGCGTTTAACAAAATTTATCTCCTAAATCAAACAGTTGAAAGGAAAGGTGTGACCAGTGGTGACTGTAGAAAACAGAGACCAAATTGAAAATATAAGAAGGGATTTGGTTGGTGTTGTGGTACTGTGTTTGATGCTTGCACAGAGTTGGCAATAAAATTGTAGTGTTGGTACAGTGTTGGACAAAATTTTGAACAAGTGTGAGTCACTTGTCAATTTTGTTGACAGATGTGAAATCAGCATGCTTGAAATGGGAAACTTGAAGAAGAGGTTTATATTGAGCATCCAGATGGTTTCTAGCTTGGTGATGATTGGTTGAGTTGATTTGATTAAGCCTAGTCAAGTTATGTGTGAAGTGATTTTTAATGTTCTCTAAAATAAATTATTCCTTCATTCTATGTTGAGTTGAGATTGAGGTTAGAAGATATTAAGTCTCTAACAATTCTCTTTATGCTTCTATGAAGTGGATTTGATTTGAGAGTTTCATTCATTGTTGAGTTCATTTTGAATACTACTTGAGCATGATTGATTGAGCCTTTGAGAAGGCCTTTGGGAAATATTTGAGGACAGTGTTGGGACAAACTTCTAGAGCAGGTTTTTCGATAGGTTCTTAGTGAGCTTGTTGGAGCAGATTTGGACAGGTTTTGTATGAGTTTGTTATTCAACATTGGACAAGTTCTATGTGAGCTTGTTAAGCAGGTTCTGTGTGAGCCTATTGATAGAGTACAGAGAACAGAGTCTCAATGGATAGAGATCCAGCAGCCAACACAGTTGAAGATAGATCTGAGTGAGGATTCTTCAAGTGGAGAGAGGTCCACCAGTCAGTAGTGGATACCTTCACAATAAATTGGGAGTGGTCATGCTTCCCAAGAACTGAATAGCTATTAGGACCACATTCTCAGGGGGAGCATTTATATATTTGATTATATTTTTTCTCATGTTTGTAAGTTTTTCTAACTGTAATAATTTATGCCTGAGAATGTTGTGCATTGACTCAAGGGGAGTCTGCAGCAGCCCTTTGGTTTTATTGTCAAAGGGGGAGAAGAATTATAGGAATTACAAGAGATTGCATGAGTGTTGCCAACAATTCCAAAGGGGGAGATTGTTGAGCAAGTTGCAGCAAAAGTATTGTCATTGTTGTCAACACAGTCAGACAGATCAGTTGATGAAGTATACAAGAGTTAAGAAGTTATTCAAAGAATGTATAGTGATTATCCAAAAAAATTGAAGTGACCCATATTGGAGATTGTTGAGCAAGTTGCAGCAAAAGTATTGTCATTATTGTCAACACAGTCAGACAGATCAGTTGATGAAGTATATAGGAGTTAAGAAGTTCTTCAGAGATCAGTTGATGAAGTATACAGGAGTTAAGAAGTTCTTCAAAGTATGTACAATGATTTTCCAAAAGAAAGAAGTTGCCCATTTGAGAAAAATCAAAAGAAAATCACAAGGAAGAAAACTGTCGCGATATCGCGACATGTTGAGCAATAAAGGAAAACTGTCGTGATATCGCGACATGTTTGGAGAGAAAGAGCAAGAAAGAAAAATTGTCACGATATCATGACATGTTTGGAGAGAAAGAGCAAGAAAGCAAAACTGTCACGATATCACGACATGTTTGGAGAGAAAGAGCAAGAAAGCAAAACTGTCACAATATCGCGACATGTTTGGAGAGAAAGAGCAAGAAAGCAAAACTGTAGCGATATCGCGACATGTTTGGAGAGAAAAAGCATGAAAGCAAAACTATCACGATATCGTGACATGTTTGGAGAGAAAACACAAGATAGCGAAACTGTCGTGATTTCGTGACTTGTTCGAAGAGAAAGCACAAGCAAGCAAAACTGTCACGATTTTGTGACATGTTTGGAGAGAAAGCGCAAGCAATAAAAACTATCACAATTTCGTGACATGTTCGGGGAGAAGGTGCAAGCAAGAAAAACTATCACGATTTTGCGACATGTTGGAAGAGAAAAAGACAAGTAGAAAAAGTGTCATGATTTCGCGACATATTGCAAGAGAAATTGTATGGAAGAAAAAGGTGTCGCGATTTCACGACATGTTTCATTTTCGTGGTCCAAAGCGAAGAGATATTGTATGGAAGAAAAAGTGTCACGATTTCGTGACATGTCGCATTTTCATGACTTGAAGGGAGTAGGAAGGAAGAGAATGAAAAAGTGTCGCGATATCATGACATGTCGCATTTTCGTGACCCGAAGGCAAGAAAATAGCAAAGGAGAAAAAGTGTCGCGATATCGCGACATGTCGCATTTTCACGACTAACGGAGGAGAGAGAAATGAAGAAGGCAAAAGTGTTGCGATATCACGAAAAAAGTAAAAAGGAGAGTACGGAGGCGAAAGTGTCACGATATTGTGACATGTATTTTTGTGGGTACAAGCTAAGAAGAAGACAAAGAGGCAGAAGTGTCATGATTTTGTGATAGGTTGCTTTGGCATGAGCTAAGAATATAAACCAGTCAAAAGAAGATATGTGATAGTTAACTGAAGTCGGTACGATAGTTACAGGTGTAGTTACAAAAGGAGTCGATATGATAGTTACAGGTGCAATTACAGAAGAGGTCGATATGATATTTTCAAGTGCATTTATAGGAGAATTCAGTACGATAGTTACAGGTGCAGATACAGGAGAAGTCGATACGATAGTTACAGGTGTAGTTACAAAGAAAAGGTTATAAAAAGATATCTGCATGGAGAATTACTATGCTGAAAAAGGCTGAAGAGTGTGTGTCATAAGAGAGCATTAAGGAGATCCGAGAGAGCAATAGACCAGATAGGGTCTTATAAAGGTAAAGGCATCTTTATGTCAATCTTCTAGCTTCAGAACAGAAGTCTAAGTTGGTGCTTCGCATTAGGGGTTGGTGCTTCTTCCAGTTGGTGCTAGTAAATCAGGGGTTGATGCTCCTTTCTGTTGGTGCAGATATATTAGGGGTTGATGCTCCTTTCTATTGGTGTAGATAAATTAGGGGTTGGTGCTCCTTTCTGCTAGTGCAGATAAATTAGGGGTTGGTGCTCCTTTTTGTTGGTGCAGATAAATCAGGGGTTGGTGCTCCTTCTAGTGGGTGCTGGTAAATTGATTGTAAAATTAATATTTTGCAAATGCTGGATTTGAACGAGAGTCCAAGCAATCATTTTTTAGGAGTAGCCAAAACTGGTGAACCTCATTACATCTTGTGTTGTGTGATGCTCTCTTGTTACATTTGCTTTATGTGATTTTAAGCTTTCATTTTTTTGGCTTTAAGAGTTAAAGTTTTAAGTTCTAAAGAGCCACACTGATTCACCCCCCCCTCTCAGTGTCATTGTGAGACTATCAGTGATCCTATAGAAGATAAGTCAAA
>JAQPPZ010004521.1:0-195701 GCA_028583015.1 Wollemia nobilis | reverse complement strand
CTAACTTTTATTTTAATTAAGAGAATTAATACTTATTTAAAGGAATATATTTAGATCGTCGTTGCATCAAATAGTATTAGGTTAATGTTGTGTTATTTTGATTGAAAATAAAGAAACATACTTTATATGAATTGACTTGTGATCATGTGCACTAAAAAAACATTTAATCCACTATGTGATCTTTAGTAAAGTGATATATGCTAAGATGTTATTCTAAGTTTGATAAGCGAGATAAGTTGTCTTATTATTTATTTGAAAATTGGAATGTTTCTTTTCTACTTCCATTTTTAATGATGGTTTGAAATCTCCTTTATGGATTATAATAAATTGATTTAGTATGGTGAATTGTCTTTATTAAAAGTTTTTAGAAAGAAGTTGACCAAATATATCATTATAGAAATATTTTCATAAAGGAATATTAATTTTCTAATTTACTTAGTAAAAGTAGATTTGTGAAAATATGTCTTTTTTTTAATATTGTTTTACCTTGTTAATATCCATAATTTTAAATAATTGTAGTTATAGTTATATTTGGTTATAATTTTATTGGTTTCTTTGGAATAAATTAAATGTATCTTGTATCTAATCTGAAGTATAACCTTAGTAGATGTAGCTTGAAATATTCTTCTAGAAACCCATTATTCCACTAAATTCATCAAGGTGGATAAATTATCCAACCACTTTATTTTTCATTAAGGTTTTGAAAATGATGAGTAAGAAATAAATGGAAATGTTGGCTAGATTTCATGTTACTTACCACTAAAACATTATTATTCGTAAAGACCTTTAGTAATACCATAATGAAACATTCTCTTTAAGGGGATGATTCATCAAAACTCTTTATTTAAATTCATCAAGGAGGATGAATTAAGTCATTTTGATGTCTCATCAAGTAGGATGAGCATCCACCCAACATCGGTGATTATAATGAGGTAATCACTATGATTTGGTATCAGTTGTAATCTTGAAAATTAATGTCAATACATAAAGATAATGAGGGCCAGTATGGGATGTCACCTCTAGATTTTTGGATGAGTAACACAATGAGGGGTCCCTTGCTCATTATACGATTGGGAGATAACTAGTAGAATACTAGTACTAGAAGATAGCTAGATACAGGTGCTAGTAGACTCAATGACAAGTTGGTATGGGATAACTCCTCATCAATCATGCCATGACAAGAGATACCTAGACCTAAGCTAGTATAATGGTGGGCCCTAGTTGACTCTAGTGAAGAAGGACTCTCAACTAGGCATAAGACATATATATATTCATGCTACCCCCTTGCATGTTTAAAAATCCAAGATAAAAATTAGGTCAAAGTAACCTAAGTCCTCCATGCTAAGGGATGAGGAATTATGCATCCACTGTCTAGGTGTTATGGGCCCTATAGGACAACCCCAATTTTAAACCTACAAACTCTAGTAAGGGAGCAAACAAATTTACAAAAGACACATTTTCTAAGGGATCTAGCCAGTCTTGACCACTTGGGAGATCAGTTGTAGCGATTACAATTTCCAAATGTGGGATTTTCTATACCTCGTACTAATAAAATTTTGGGTGAACAACATACTATTTACTTCAAACTTTCACCTTATGACATGTCTAGACCTTGAAACCTATTGAAATTTTCACTTTGTAATTTTAGTGTGTAAAACTTGAATGGACAGTCATGTGTGTTAGATTTGGGTTGTTACATGGATTGAGAGCTCGATCTAGGGTTGGATAGAGAGCTTGAGCTAGATATGGATAGAGAGCTTGAGCTAGGGCTTGACAGAGAGCTCAAAATTTTAAGTGGTATGTACTACTCAAGGTTTGAGGATGTAGGAAGAAATTATGTTTAAAATTTAGGGTATTCATTACAGTGAAGGTTAAAAAAAAATTTAAATGATGGTTATTTTAGAAATTGAAGATTAGAGTTGTTCTTACATACTTGGATAATATATTTGGTTGTTTTTTTCTTGGTTATGCTCGTTGTCAAGGTCTTTGGGTCTGTCAAGCCCTTAAAGAGAATGTGTATATCCCAAACTTGACACGTAGCATGTCAATCTACCTCTCCACTATAAATGATTTGGATGTTTGTTGAAATTCTCTTTATAGGACATGTTGATTTCTAGTAGAAAATATTGATAAGAAGGATATGGCAAAGTTGTTGAAGCCATTAATTATGAACAAAATTTTCAATGTGACAATATAAATGAACATATAATGGCATATACTAAGAATAGTACTTTATGGGCTTGGGTATGTAGAGGGTGTTTTAGGATGCTACAGTAACCAGTTAACTAATGATGTGTTATATAAAATTATATCTATGAGTTAGAATTTGATCCATATTGCTATGTATTGTTGAAAAGCTTCATAACTCCTGATGTACTAAGGATTTTCACTACTACTGTAATCTACTATAGTAAATATTCATGTTAATATGTTTTCTTCTTTATAGTGATGGTTAAACTTTACTGCTAAATTGATTTAATTTTATTATGTGCTATTGCATTTGCTATTATGGTATAAAGTGGGTTAGTAAATGTACTATTGTGTTTTCTATTATATCTATTTTTTATATGATTGTTATTTTAGAAAATGGAAATTAGAGTCATTCTTACATACTTGGAGAATATATTTGGTTTTTTTATTCTTGGTTATGCTCATTGTCAAGGTCTATGGACCTGCCAAGCCCATAAAGAGAATATGGATGTCCCAAAATTGATACTTAGCATATCAATCTATCTCTCCACTATAGATTATTTAGTTGTTTGTTGAAACTCTCTTTATAGGGCATGTTGATTTTTAGTAGAAATATTGGTAAGAAGGATATGACAAAGTTTTTGAAGCCATAAATTATGAATAAAATTTTCAATGTGACAACAACAATGAACATATAATGACACATACTAAGAATAGTGCTTTATGGGCTTGGGTATTTTGAGGGTTTAGGGTTTGGGGATGCAAAGGACTTAAGGTTTGGGGATGCTACTGTAACCAGTTAGTCAACAATGTGCTATGTCAAATTATATCTATGCATTAGAATTTGCTCCATCTTGCTATGTATTGCTGAAAAGCTTCAAAACTCCTATGTACTATACTAAGTTGTTTCACTACTACTATAATCTGCTATCATAAATATTCAAGTTATTCTATTTTCTTCTTTACAGCGATGGTTAAGCTTTACTTCTAAATTGATTTAATTCTACTATATACTAATGCATTTGCTATTATGGTGTAAAGTGGGTTAGTAAATGTACTATTGCATTTGATATCATGTCTATTTTTTTTAATGATACTTGGAGAACATATTTGGTTGCTTTGTTCTTGGTTATGCTTTATATCAAGTTCTATGGACCTACCAAGCCCATAAAGAGAATGTGGATATCCCAAATTTGACACATTTTAAAATATCTATTTAGAAAGGCATCTATCATGATTTGACAATGCTGAAATGAAATATATAATATGACAATATGATAAACATGCTGCTCATAAATTTTCATGAGCTAAAATGGCATTATATGATCTTGGAACATGTGCTACCATAGGGTTTTTAACTACTAGGTCTTCTCCACTACTTTTTTAGATGATCTCTCATATCATTCTAGTTCTGAAATAAAATTTCCAAGCTTTGATTGATTATGTTGATTATTTTATTCAAGGTTTCATACAATAGTCTGTAATTGAAAATATCTATTTTTTGTTAGTTATATCATCATATAACTTGCAAGTGGAAACAAATTTTGTTTCTTTCTCTACTTAATACTTTTGCAAATTCTATTTCCCAAGATTTTTGTGGGTGGATTTTTCTAATTGTTTCATCATGTAGTTCATGCGGGTTAGTTATTGGTTTTGCAAATATGCTTTTCTTCTTGAGGGGTTTTGCCTTATGAAGGTAGGTAAAAGTCTCTAGTTTAGATTTGTTGATATTCTTATAATACCCAATATTTATTTTTTATTATTATTGTCCTTTCAATGACTACTATTGATTTTACTTTTACTTTTATGATTTTTATAACACCAAATATTCTACTTGCATCTGTATTATTGTTTTAAAGGCTATATTGGTTACTTTTTATGGTTTGCTTTCATATCTACAAAATCCTTTTAGTGTTAGATCTCTTGAGATGATACAATACTTCTTCACTTTATACAAAACACATTTAACTTTTATTGAAATTTATTTTCTATCAAGTTATACAAACCTATACTTTTAGTCCTTGAGATAACTTGAATATGAAATCTGAATAATTTATCAATTAAACAATTTGGGAGTTTCTTTTTTCATCATATTAATGATTATCATAAATTTGTGATAATATTTTCTTGATAACTATATATTCTTATTATATCTTCTACATATCTTGTATTCCCATTCTTCTTATTTGTATCTTGTATTCCCACTCTCACTGTTGTTCATAGAGTCGTGCAATTTACGTAGCTTAGAGGATGTTATTATTAAAACTTTAGTATGAGATTTTTAACCATCTATGACTTACCATCTTGAAATCAAAATTTACTAAGAGCCCATAAAGTACCTCTTAAACATTGGCAAAATTAGAATTACAAGAAAGAAAAAATGGTGACCACTATAAGGTAAGAATCCATAATATGATGTAGCTTTTATCATAGCCCTTGTGAGGGAAATTTTCCCATGCAACTAAGTCAATGTTTGAAACTTAGTCTTGGATTTGATGAGTTTCGAGTTATCTCTATCATTGAGCTTTTGTTAGAATCTTGAATAATATAAGTTGGATAAAACTTCTTGAGTACAAGGAACACCTAAACCCTTAAGGTTTTCATTTCTTAATATCATTTTAGAGGATCCATAATCTATAGAGTTTACACCTTGAAATATTACCATTTGTTTTGTTGTTTCTATTTGACTGTATGTATGTAACATTCTAGTAATTTTTGTCTTGTAATTATTTATCAATATAGCATTCATGTACTTTGGTTCCCTGTAGATTCATCGATTGCATTTGACTATAGAGGATCAAGGTCAAGGAAATTTTTAGGGCATAGGTCTAGCCTGATATTCTTGGTTTGGAGTCTAAGATCCCCTGCAGGGATACATCTACCCTACCACTTAGGATTCAAATAAGTGAATAAGATTGAATTTAACTAGGCCTAACCATTATATTTTAGAATCCAAGAGTGTTTTATTTCTGCATGTATTGAATAAAATGTAGAGTAAGTGAAAATAATATAATCAAGTAATAATGAGTATAACAACTCGATCATACCGTCCTTTCATTCAATATTTTGTGTATCCACTTGAATATCCATACTTTATCTATTACATATCTCAAATATAACTTTGTACAACTTCAAAGTAGCATTTGTGAAGAATTTTACATTACGCTTCTTAAATTTTAAGTGGTATTGTTGGTTGGTAAACTGATTAGAATCCATTTTTTATAAGCACTCCAAGTATTGAAATTACTTTTACAGAATTTGAAACTTCATGAAACTAAAGATCATTTATTTTTATTACTTCATGAATAGATATTTTGAACAAACAACAAGTGTAACACAACTTGAATCCTTCATATATATTCTAGGGTATCCTCATAAACAAAAATACTTGATTATGAGGTTTTAGAATAATCTAGTATATACCTTAATTAGTTTATATGTCATGATTGTTATCTAATATCTCTATTTTTATAGTTTTTAACTATTCAATATCTCTATTTTTATAGTTTTTAACCATTGGAGCTTGCACTAGACTAGTGTTCAATAGCATTTTTATTTTATCCTCCTCTTGAAGGTTGGTTTCTTGCTCTCATATCCACCATTTTTCATTTGTTTCTTGCTTTGACTAGTGAACCTCATTTTTCATTCTCATTCTTCGGTGTGATTATAGAGGTTTTTTTCCTTTCATTCATGGATGTCAAAATGTTTTAATAATGTTAAGTATGTCCTTTTTACTAAATCAAGTTCTTTAAAAACCCACTTATTTCCCTATAGGACCACCTATATACCCAATGCCCCATGAACATGGACAGTATGATAAACTTATACAAAAAAAGCACATACCTAAACCATACCCATTTGTTCACCAACAAAACCTTGCAACATTTTCTCAACAAGGGCACCTTACCCATACAATCCAAATTTCCAATTTGCACATCCAACACCCTTCCCACAACAATTGCCCCAATATCCATTATTTCCCTAAAATCCTCAATGTCAACCAACCCCTCAGGAAGAACAAGAATTGCAAGTGTAGCTAAATTAACTGAAGCATATGGTTTTAGCTCTTTGATTAATCTATACAAAAGAGTATGAACTTTATGGAGGGAACATGTTATTTCCTCAATAGATAAATGTTTAGATGACAAACCAAAGGAACTAGTTTTTACCCCAAAAGGAAAATTTTTAGATGATTGATCAGGTATAGAACTATATGGTGAATCAATCCACTGTATTGATTCAACCAATGACTTATCATCCCATAATGAACCAACCAATGATGATTTAATTATTTGTACCTTAGGATGACACAATAAAAGTACATGTGATACCCAATTTATTCTTGATGGGCAGAAATTGTACATTTTTCCAAAGTGTTGCCATGTACAATAACCACTAAGATGGGTCAATAATTATTACAGGAGATTCCCCACCTAAGCATAGAGAATAATTCCCCCTTCACCAGTGATAGAGCTTAAGTTATTAAATAAGAATATGAATACAAAGGGCCAAACCTAATAGGGAAGTGTGAAGTAAAATAAAAATTTGAAGATGCAAAACCAAGTGTTAAAGGGAATGCATTAGAGTATGAACTAGGGTTTTATCAGAACAAAACCAATGTATGTGGAGGAAAAATCATTAGCAACCTAATGATAGTGAATTTCATTGTAGAAGAGGATTTGGGGCACATACCCATGGTGGGAGAGAGATTTTTGAAGAAAATGCATGTAAGTTCTAGATAAAAATTGAAGTCATGTAAAAATTTTAAGATTGAGGACTTGCCCTAGGAGAAGCATAGAAAAAGAATCCATAGTTAGTCAGAGAAAATAAACCCTAACCAACACTTTTGGGGCTAGATTTACCAGAGAAATTTTTGGTTGGAAGTGAGAAATGCCTAAGGAAATCATTCTAAGACAATAAAATAGCATTTTGACCTTGAAAGGAGTTTTTATATGGATGGTGGTGCCCATTAAAATGAAATAGAATATCATTTCAAACATATAAAAAAAGAAATGAGGACCGAACAATATAACTCAATCTAAGGGTCATCTAAACTAATATTATCTAAGTGGAAAGGCACTCAACCAATCCAAAAAGAAATGGTATTTATTTTATAAGAGCTTGCAAGTTTCCCAAAAGCTATAAATCATCATGTTAGGATAAATATTAGTAATTTGTGAGGTTTGGGTCATTCAAGGCCAAGCGATGGCTATCTAAAGTAAAAATCAAGCTATATGAGGCTTGGTCATGACCATCTAGAACCAATATGTCTGATGGTAGTTGGTCATTTAGAGCAAAGAGTGGATTTTCCAACTTATGGTGGAGGTTGACCATTCAATAGAAGTCACTAATTTTGTGTGAGAGGTTATTCGATGACAAAGTTATTTAAATATTGATCAAGGCCATCTAGTGGATTGTAGAGATGATGAACTAATTGGTTATGTTCAACAAAAGCATTGTATAGTGTAAACCATGACAAATTCTAAAACTAGTATTTTTGGATTCATTGCCAAAAAAATCTTTTGGGGGGCCCCAATTGATCACTTTTTCCATTTCATCTCTACGTTACTATTTTTTTGCATTGAAATTTTATTCTCTTCCCTCCATTTTAAATTTAAAATAAGATAATTTTCTAAGGGAGAAGAAAAGGGTGCACATGGTGCAAGAGTGACAAGTGACTACATCAATAGAGTGTATGGTCACATAGAAGAAGGTGGGTGATTCATGAAGGGGGAACATTCCCTTTATCTTTTGTAGTTACTTTTTGTATTTTAATGAGTTCCATAACCAAGGGAGGCTAGGATATCCTCCCTTAAGGATTAGATCCCTTGAGGTCTATGGTTCAAATCCCATTTGCTCAACTTTTTTTTTGAGGACTATGACATCATCTCTCTGACTAAGGATGTTGCACATCTTAATACATGGTACTATATGATGATTTCACCTCTTCTTTCTTATACATATTGATATGTATCCCTATGATAACATGTGACTTAGTGATGACATGATACCTAAATATGATGTGGTATCATATCATGATATGGTATCGAATGATGACATGTCAATCAGTGATGATGTGATAACCAATGATGATGTGGTATTTAATGACATGTTAGATGATGTGGCACATGATGAAACTAGAAATATTAATATTTCAAGGGTCAACATATCAAAGGATGTCATGGAAGACAGAGCATTGTAGCATGAGTGGTAACCATTCCATAAATAGAGGAATAGGATGATAACACTACACTTATACTATGTTTTGGACTACAACTCCCACGTTCCACATTCACTCTACAAATATAATCTCTACACACAAAGAATCCAATATAAGCTACAACAACTAATGGTAAAAACATTGAATGCAAATTACACTCAACATAGGTAGAATACAAGTTAATTACATTACTTATGGTATAGCATTAGATAATGTTGCACAATGCATATACAATATACATTCATACTACAATATATACACTTATGGGTTTCCAATATATGGCTCTAGTATCTCCCTAGATACACTATATATCCTTAATATATAGATATGAATAGTCTCACTGTAGGAAGTAAATCCACCTCCTATAAGAAGAAGAAATGATAAAGGATTTGCCCAAGCTTGACAATTTTGACAAGTTTTGTAAATCGTACAGGTAGGAGTAAACCATACAAAGTGAATTCAAACCATACAATATGCAAAAAAATGAAATAAAATACATGGGAAATAGGAATTAAGTTGTAATTGAGCATGATTTTGGTAAATAAGGTGTTTAAACTTAGTAAAAGTCTTAATTATGTATTTTGTTATGCATGGGAAGTTGTGGATAACGTATTGCCTCAGGAACCACTTTGGAATGACCTAGGAAATATTATATAAGGCCTTATTTTAAATTTTGATAGTCTGGTTGTATTTTGGTTATAGTCTGAATACATTCTGGTTAATTTGGAAGTGTTAGGAGTTTTGGTTATTATATAAAGTGTTATTGCATATCTATGATTGTTGTATATCATTGTTGAAAATTAATGAAGAATAATAAAAACTCATAGTTTTTCTCATGTACTATATGATTATTGAATGGTAGAATAGTAATTTACAGTTTATCCCTATTGCATGTACTACTTTTTGGTTGTTATTGCTAGTTAATGCATTGTTATGGAGGATTTGGATTAAAATAGCATTGGTGTGGATCTGATGAATGATCTATGATGATGATGATGATATCAAGAGAGATGTATTGAACACTATTGTATGTTTTTTGGACATAACCATTGTATATAGAAATCTCTCTAGCCATGTTGATGTACCTTGCATGTTAGTGGAATTGGATTAATTTTTTTTTTTTTATGGAATTGGATTAATTACCATATTAAACCCTTACAAAAATTATCTGAGAGATATTGGTAGAGGAGAATATCCAATTTTACACTTGGTTGTATTTTTATTTTATACAAATCATACACCAGAGCACTTACAAATTGTACAGAAGGCACTTACCCAATTTTGTAGTTTATGCAATTAAGGAAAACTTACCCGATTTGGTAGTATTGGGAAATCAAACAGTTTGGTTACAAAATTGTGTACAGTATCTTGCAAAAATTAATTTGAAGGATTGGATAAGTATGAAATCATACAAAATATATCACTATACAATTTGGGATCGTACAATGGTACAATTTAGGTTTCGTACAAGCTATTTTGTTATTGTGCATTGCTAGTTGTAAAGATTGTACGATTTGGTCCATCAATTGGGAATAGCAAATTGATCATTCTAAGACTTAGAAACCACCTCTCCACCAGGAATACTACACCCTTATTCTACATTTGGTACCATTGCCTTATCTAATCTAGCATTTTTGTTAAAATGGGTTAAATTAATAAGAATACTACAAAATCAAAGGTGAATGATAGACACCAGTGTGTAAAGACGTAAGAGATGGAAAGTACAAGAGAACATTCTAGTAAGAAGGAGCACAAGAATTTATTGAAGAGAGAATGCAAGTAACTTAGATCATAGTACACATGAACCAAAAATAGAGAAATTTTGGGAATCTGAAGGAGATTTTGAGGCATTGTTGATAGAGACAGAAGAGGAGGTACCAGAACCACCTAGCATAGAGGCATGAGTTGATAGAGAAGTAGTGCATGAGAAAGGAGAGTGGATGGTGAAACCTAAGAAAGTGATAAAAGGTTTGTAAGGGAGTGCAAAGTATGGGAGTTAGACACCAAGGAAACATGGTGCAAGGTCTCAGGAGGAACGACCAAGACCATCTCCCTCACATCAGTGAAGGAAGTCATGAAGTGAAGATGCATGTGAGTTTAGTCAATGATTGGTGGAATAGAATAAGATATCTTGGATATAAACTTCTGATGATTACTATAGTAAAATACCCCTAAGGATGAATCAGACAAATATTCCATAGGAGACCTCAAGTGATGAGGATAATTCTTTGAAGATGGCTAACAAGACAACCAAACAAAGATGTCCACCTTTTATAGGTGAGGGTAAGGAAGACCCCATAAGATATATTGGAACATGTATAACCATTTGGTGAGAAAATAATGTAGACCAATAAAATAACTGGTTGACTTTATTTATTGCTACCTTGAGATGATTTGTGATAGATTGGTATCTAAAGAGAGAAAATACAACATATTTTTGGACTTAGAATCAAGTGAAGGAGAAATTCATTGAAGAATTTTGACCTTTGAATGATGATGGAGATATTGTTACGAAACTTTGTATGATGAAGCAAAATCTAGATAAATATGTAAAATCATACAACCACAAACTAAAACATTTAGTTGATAATATGCAAATGCCCTTGGCAAATGTACTAGTGAAGCGGTGGTTTGTAGATGAATTGATAAAAAAATATGAAGGCAGTACCATCAGAGATGTATGAGGAAGTTGTAAAACATGTAAAGAATTTTGAAAGTGAATCAAAATAGATGTACACAGGAATTTTATCTCATCTCAAGTCCAATAACATAGATAGTTGAGAATAAGACAGTATATAGAGGATAGCGACATCATTTCATTAGGAGTTCAAAAAGATCATGAAATAACAAAGAAGCAAACCTGATAAGAAAGATATTTGGTGCACAAAATGCAAGACTGAAGATCATACAAATGTAAAGTGTCCACAGAATGACTATTTTCATATCTATAATGTGATGGAATATGAGGTGATTCTATGTGCATATAATGCAAGAGTACATCCATAGGTCCTAATAATTCAGAAGCAGGAAGAGAAATTAAAGGCCCTAGGAAGCAGGAAACAAGCAATGAGTGGCAGTTATAGAAATAACCTGTGAGGTGGAAGGTAGAACTAGGGCAATAAAAAATGAGGATAGATTCATTTACAGTATTATTAGAAAGGGAAATTGATTATACAGTTTTGCAATTGCCAAGAGTGGGGGAATTTCACAAAAAACTATCCTTCACCTCAGAGACAAGAAATGCAATAAGCAAACACTACACAAATGTGTAGGTGGTGTGGTTTGGGTAACCACAAGGAGGCAAATTGTACCAAGAAGGCGAGTTCGAGTAACCCATAGAATGTAAATTATTTAGATATTGGGGTTCCTCAAGTTAAGAAGGAAACCCAAGAAATTTTAGCCATGACAAGGAATCAGTATAAAAAGGACAAGTATCCTGAGCTAGCAAAATAAAAGCAATGCTAGAAAGTAGAAAATAAAATACTACAAGATGAAGCACAAAAGGCTAAACAAGTAAATTTAACAAAATAAAAGGAATTAAAAAAGCCATCAAAACAAAAGGTGATTATGCAGAGTCTGGCAGCACAGGTTTTGGACACCACAATAGAGATCAAAGTGGTAAACCTATTGGAAGTTATTCCATCCTTATAGAAAGTTATGGTGGAAGAAATATAATTGCATAAGGTGATGGAAGTGCAGAGCCAACCGATTTAGGAGAAGGAACAAAAAGACCAATTCATGGATCCTACTATATTGATGATTGATGTGGGAAATAAAACTGTGTTAGTTCATATGGAGATCCTAGGGCACAAATTGACACAAGTGATTGTGGATGGAGGATCCAACATCAATGTGTTACCTAAAAGGATATGGGTAGAACTAGGAACTCCATCTCAATGGACATCGAGCTTTCAATTATATGGTACTGATTAGTATGGTATCAAGACAAAGGGAATCTTGATAGCACAAGTAGTGGTGATAGCTGAGCAAGAGTTTGTCTTAGATTTCATTGTGATTACTATGTAGAAGCCTTCATATGATGCTCTATTAGGAATGGGATGGCTATGTGTAGCCAAAGTTAATCATAAATGGGAAAATAATCAAATCACTATCAAGAAGGGACAACACAAATATATGATTAACTTGACCAATCAGAAGGTTAGTGAGGATGTAGCCACAACCAATGAATCAAAACATTCCTTGGGAGATGAAGGACATGAACCAGATGGATAAGGAATGTTGTACTTGGATGAATGTAGCGAAGATGAAGCTCGATCTGATAGTGGATTTCTTCATTGGAAAATGGAGTACAAATTTTTTTAGCCCAACTACCTCTGTATTGATTCAGATAAGATCAAGGAAAACCAAGACAAAACCAAAGATAGCCAGGAACGTAAGAAGGAGACAGAAGAGAAATGGACATTTTCAAAAAGTTTTACAGAGTATATAGTAGGAGATGTAGAAATTGATACAAGACCAACACACCCAAAGAATGTGGAGAAAGTAGCAAGAGAGCCAAAGAATATCAAATATGAAGGACCTAGGATAGTGGAAATCAATCTAGGGATGGATGATGAACCTAGGATGATTCATTGTAGCAGAAAAGTGGAACCTTGTACTAAAAGCGATAGCTTTTAAGATATTATTGGAATATAAGGATGTCTTTGCATGGACATACAAGGACTTGAAGGGAGTACCACTTGAGCTATGTGTCCACAAGATAACACTAGTTTCGAGACCACAACCCGTAAGGAGGAGACCATATAGCAAGTGATGTCATTCCATACCCATTTTGATACCATTTTGTTATTTCATACATATTTATAGAAATGAATAGAAGCAATCCATCCACTCAAATATTATACATAAAATATAAAAATGGGCTATCCCTCTTACCAGTACAACAAGACCTCAAATTACAAAGTTCTTACTCCATATCATTTGTTGTTTTGGTATCTCTTCCAGAATTATCTTGGATAATGATCCCAAAATATATTGCATTAGTTAATTTAGAGATAGAGAATATTTTGGAGGTAGGAATCATCTTAAGGGTTACAACCAGTGAGTGGATATTACCTATAGTCATCACCTTGAAGAAGGAAGTGGACAAAATCAGAATATGTGTGGACTTTAGGATTCTAAATGCAGTAACTATTAAGGACCCTTTTCCTGTTCCCTTTATAGAATTCCATCCTAGAGGAAGTTGCAGGACATGAGATCTATTCATTTTTGGATGGATTTTTGGGTTACATTTAAATAATATAGTCAAGGAGGATAATCTGAAGACCACATTTATTTTGGAGAATGGCATCTATGCATACAATCGAATGTTATTCAAGCTTTGTAATGCCCCAACTATATTTTTGCACATCATACTGTATATATTTGATTAGCTGGCAACATGGAACTACAAATCAATATCAAGGAGCATCTTCCTGCCCTTAGTGAATGGATGAGTAGGTGCAAAAATGCACATATTTTACTAAATCCTAGGAAGTGTTAGTTGATGGTACCATATGGAAATTTTTTAGGACCAATCATGTATAGTGAAGGATTAAAAATAGATCCTGATAAGATCTGTGTGATATTACATATGGAGGAACCATTTGATGTGAGTTCACTTAAAACCTTCCTTGGATCGATGGGGTATTATCGAAGGTTTATCAAGAATTATGCACATGTATCCTATCCATTGGATTCATTGACAAAGAAAAATGTTCCTTTCAAATGAATAGAGGAGCACCAAGGAGCCTTCGAGGAGTTGAAGTTCAATCTTGTTAGTAGCCCAATTTTAGTATTTTTAAATTGGAATAAGGAATTCCATGTCCATATTGATGCTTCAAATTTTGTAATCAGATGTGCCTTGGCACAAGAAGGATAGTTTATGTTGGATCAACCTATTTTCTTTGCTAGTTACCTATTGTCAAGGGTGGAGATAAATTATAGTACAACAAAAAAAGAAACTTTGGGAATGGTATATGCAGTCTAGAAGTTTAGGTATTACCTACTGGTGAATCTCTTTGCTTATTTACGTAGATCACCAAGCCCTATTTTACTTGATAAATAAACTGGTAATACAAGGATGGGTCAATAGGTGTCTCATCACCCTACAGGAGTTTGTATTCCAAGTAGTAGTAAGACCTAGTAAGAAGCACATAATTGTAGACCAGTTGTCTCAAATATAATCAGGAGAACCTGTAGGTACAAGGGTTCTAAATGAATTCCTTGATGCATAGTTGTTTGCCATAAATGTTGTTCCATCTTAACACAAGTTGATGCGCTAGTATCTATACACATGAGAGTTGTCACAAGAAATGATGATAATTGAGAAAAAAAAGTGATCATGAAGTCAACACCTTTCCAAGTGATAGCACGATTGCTATATAATATGGGAAGTGATGGTATCTTATGAAGATGTGTGATGGAAGAAGAAGTCAAAATAGCATTGAAAGAATCTCATGAAGGCTTAGCAGGAGGGCACATGGGACCAGATGAGATCACTAGGAATATATTACTAGCAAAATTATGGTGGCCCACACTATATAATGATGCAAAAGAGTATGTGAAAACATGTGATACTTTTCAAATGGAAGGAAAGCCAGTAAATATGGACTTTATACCTTTGCATCCATCACAAACCCAAAAACTATTTGAAATATGGAGATTGGACTTCGTTGGACCATTGAAGGCATCTTGTAGAAGGAAGTGTAGGTACATTGTAGTAGCAATGAAATACTTGACAAAATGGGTCAAAGCGATAGCATTACCTGATAACTCAACCAAAAGTATAGCATGATTTTTATATGAGTAGGTAATTACAAGATATGGTATTCCACTACAGATAACTAGTGATCAAGGAGGGTAATTTGTAAATGATATTATCAATATGCTGATGGAATTCAAGATTTTGTACCCATTGTCTAGTCCATACTATCCCAAAGCGAATGGATAGGTAGAAACAAAAAACAAAGTCTTGGTATCTACTTTATATAAAACCTGTGGAATAGGAGTAGATTGGGAGGAAAGGCTACCATCTATTTTGTGGACATATAGAACAATTTTTAAACCAACAACAGATCATACACCTTTCCAATTAATGTATGGATAGGAGGTAGTGGTGCTAGTTGAATTCTAGACACCAAGTTTGAGAGTCACAATGGAGCATCGATTGGGTTATCAAGAAATTTTGGAAGAATGACTGACAACATTGATCAAGTTAGATGAAAGAAAAGTCATGGCACAATGGATAATTGAAGTAGCTCAAAAAATAAGGAAGTTGTGGCATGAAAAATACTTGAGAAATTTAGAACTTAGTCCAGGTGACTTGGTTCTAAAGTTTAATGGAAAGTAGGAAATCAAGCCCGATAAGATGAAGATACTATGGCTTGGTCCCTATAAAGTGGTCGAAGTAATGAATAATGGAGTAGTCAAGTTTTAAAACTTGAATGGGATGTAGGTACCCAATATTGTAAATGGATCAAAGTTGAAGTCTTACAAGGTATAGTTCTTATTCATTGCCTTGGAAGAAATCGAATGAAGAAGATGAGAAGAAGCTCAACGGAGAGCTCAAGGTGAGCCAGGTCCATCACATGAGAATACTAACACAGGACTCACACACTTATTTGTAGAAGAGTAGGAGACAAGATCAGATATATAACAACAATATTTGGCACCTCGACTCAGAGAAAGAAGAAGATTACGAGTACATGTCATATTTACATATGGGACCGAACAATTTATGGAGGAAGATGAAGAATTGATTCCTCCAAATGAAAGAGGACATCATGAGATAGTACTATTACCTAGAAATAGGGGAAGGCTGAAAGAAGCACCCCAAGTAAATATGAACATAATGTATCCTCAGGTGGAGCGTAGAGAGCTATCTCAACAAGTTGAAGGATGAAGAAGGATACGGTTAACAGTACGCTATGAAGATAGAGTGGATACCTTTGAAATGGAAGTTTCAAAAGAGAATAGGAAAAAGACCATCAATGAAGAATTGGATAAAATTACTCCATTAGCTCAAATAGGGATATTGTAGCAGAGAATATGACTACTGACTCAAAAAATATAGGAGGAATATCAGATATTACACAATCATAATTCAAGGTTGAGGTAACAAATCATCCATAAATTAGATAGTACAATACGAAGTTTGGATGAACAAATAACAACTAGGCTACAAGAAGTAGAATGGGAAACTAAGGTTGATGAGGGAATAACCCCAAGGAGTGGTATAAGAAATGATGGTGCAAGCACAATTTCACAAGTTCACAAGTACCTCCAAGTGATCTACCAATGATGAATGAAGATGCAAAAATGCTTTGGCAAGACATTGAGGAAGCAACTATATCACCTAAATCACAAGGCAATACACAACTGGATTTGAGTGACTAGTGATGAACGAATACCTTGGCTAGTAAGGGAACCTAGCACAAAAAGTAGTGATGATGATGATTGCCCAAGGAATCCCCATAATCCCCATAAGTCACTTGAATGATAGTATAGTGGTAAGGACATTGCTACCAAGGGATCAATCACCTACACGACAAGATGAAGGAACACTAGGTGAAGATACTCCAACTTGCAATTGTACAACTCCAAATTGTACACATGGTAGTAGAAGGCCAAGGAATTTAGTAACATCACAAGTGGAGATGAATCACCCAAGAGATAAAGTGGCACCAAGTGACATAACCATTTAGAATATCATGGTTGACCCTCCAAGAGAAGAATCATATGGGATCGTACAAGTGAATATCACTGTGCAATTCCCATGAATGTAAGTGTAAATAATTAGAAAAATGAAAAAAAAGGAAAAGAAAAATAAAATAAAATAAAATGCTTTAGTTTTGAAAATCCCTTGGGACACAATTAAGAAGGAATTGGGTTGAAAACTGAAAATGGTGACCTCTTCAAAGAGAGAAAAATAGAAAAATTCTCTAAGTGATAGATTGTACAATTCAATTTTAAAAAAACATAAGTGGGAGATCGTACAAGAAAATTTGGAAAAAGTACATGTATAATCATACAAGGAGACATGTTGTACGATTTAAATTGTACAATGTACAGTTCTAGGTGTAATTGTATGATTTTTAACTGTCACATTTAAAGTTTACATGTGTAGAACAATGTGTTATCGAAAAAGCATGTTAAAAAGTTAAAATTACATGGGAAAGCAATGAGTTATCAATAATCCAATAAGGAAGATGAAAAGACATGCAAAGTGGTGCAATTTCAAATTTGGAGCAGTTAGGGTTTGAGAATAATTTAAATACAAGGCTATTCTTAACAATTTTACAAATCGTACAAGGAGGAATTCAATTTTTTTTAGGAGGACAAAGGTGAAAAGCATGCAACTGAATGAAATCAACTACATGGGTATTAAAATACATCAGTGAGCTACAAGTTTGCATGACCCATTCCTAAATTTTCACTAGGAAGACTTTTTGCATTCAAGAAAATTGAATCGAAGAAGAAAATCAAAGGATTTGATTCCATTTAAAGCAGATTTTGAGTTTAGCTAAAGGAAAAGCAAGGGTTTTATAGGAGAAGGCATCCAAGCATGAACTAGATTATGGAAAACATACACTAGGGTTCAAGGAAGTTGCAGATTGCAACCAAAGTAAATAAATTGTAAGAGAAAGGATATTACAAACCCTAATTTGATAAAAGTGGCCAAAAATAAACTAGAGAAGATATAGGGAAGGAAGGAGAATACCATACAACCTTGTTAAATAGCAAGGAAATTTTATTTTTAGGGATAAATTGTGTAAAGTGTGGAAAATTTGAAAAATTACTCCTGAAAGGCACTAAAAAGATAGATCGAGGTATTTTAGCAACTGGGTTAGAGAAAAATCATGGAGGAGAGGTGAAAAAATGATTTTTAGGTGAACAAGGGTTTCAAGAGATGTATTGTATGATTTGGAGGTAGATTGTACGATCTCAGGAGAAAATTATATGATTTTAGGCAATTTTTGGGCTATTTTGGGTTTTCTGAGCAAATCGTATAGAATCATATGGAAGTGTATGGATTCGATGAAGGGGAGCAGATAGATAGGGATAGTGTATGGAGTAGTATGACCTTGTATTTTTTTGTGCAGTAGTTGTATGATTTTCAAAAAATTAAACAATTTGAACAGTTACGAAGATTATATGATTTTGAGGAGGGTTGTTGATTTGGAAACCATACAAGAGCAAGTTGAAGAGTGCACTGTACAATTTACAATAGATTGTATGATTTCTAGAACACTTTTAATTGCAAAATAGATGATGTCCAAGTAGCAAGATGATCAGAGGAATGGTGGAAAAATGATTTCAATCGAAGAGTTTAGATACTGGTTAAGAAGAATTGTGGCCAATAGGGTGGAACGATCACCAGGATTCCTGCACGAGAGAGTCACATATGCAGTAATACCAAGGATGATATTTTTAGTCCCATTATTGATGTAATACACATCCTTGGAGGAGATGAGGATATAGTATACGGAGAGGGCATAGGTATTGGAGGGCTGATCGGAGTAGGATACCACCAATATTTCAAGAGGAGGAAATGATACAAGAAAGAATCCTAAGGAGGGAGTTGAGGAGTGAAGTCCATTACCTATATTTTAAGGAGGATTGAAGTAGCGAACCTGATGAGATCCAGGTTGAGATAACAAATAT
Organism: Wollemia nobilis; assembly: GCA_028583015.1. Taxonomy (NCBI): domain Eukaryota; kingdom Viridiplantae; phylum Streptophyta; class Pinopsida; order Araucariales; family Araucariaceae; genus Wollemia; species Wollemia nobilis. The sequence goes on along the minus strand of JAQPPZ010004521.1, from coordinate 176,626 downwards.
ATCCTTCATACAACATTGAGGAGAAGCATGCAGGATGTGGTGGAGTAATGAAGAGAACAAGAACCACCCATGGAGGAAATAGTTTGATGAGGTTGGTGTAGTTGTAATAGCGCAAGTGCCACCACACCAGAAGACCTTCTTCTACAACTATCTAATATAATCTTGCAACTAGAATTACCTATGTTAATGTGGGTAATAAATCGATGAAAGCATAAGTTATAGTAAAGGCAATTAGGAAGACATTTGGATTACCAGCATACAACATGGAGGCAGTTAAGAAGTTGGTTGATATGGTTGAGACACATCACATCATCACTTCACTTACCAATGTGAAATCATTGATCGATGAAAAGATCTCGGGTGCAGGGACTTGAGGAGTCAAATAGAGCCAACTGAAAGGGAGATATTGACCATGTGCTATGAATACTATGATGGATCAACTTTCAGGGATGCCAATTTGGATGGCTCAATATGTAGAGGTTATCACCAAATGAATTAGGTATGATTGGGGTATCTATCTAGAGAAAAATATGCATGAAGTACTGATGAAGAGGCTGAAGAATTTTGGGATGACTTTCCATGCCATACGACTATGATTAAATGTTTTTCTAGAGATGGGAATCCACTTTCCAAGTTTTATAAAACCTAGGAATGTTAATGTAGGACAGCCAACCATTTTAAGGTGGGAAAAGTTAGTACCAATTCATAAGGAGACTCCAGAGAAGTCTCAAACAAAGAAAGAGCAACAGGCCACTGTAGTACTTGAGGATACTTCTTCAAAGGAGGATGTACACCCTTAGAGAAAAATTCCTAGGAAGTTGGAACCTAAACTAGAACAACAAGCACTTTAGCAACGACATTAGGAGTAGTCATCAGTTCAAGAAAGAAATGAAATTATGGGGATGCAATCCAACCCAATACAAATAAGAACAAGAAGACAATGAGAAATAATGGCAAATAATCTCGTTCTAGAAAACAAGTCGAGATTGTACAAAAAAATCAGCAAGAAGAAGAACAATCAGACTCAAAGAAGCTATATTTGCATGATTGGAATTGGACAAGAGCATAAGAGATATTGGAATCCCCATAGATTTTTTATCATGATGAATTTGAAATTTTGGACTCTTCAAAAATTTTGGAGGATAGATAAGTGATGTAGATAGCACAAGAAGTAGCAACCACTACTCAAGAGAAAAAAGAGAAAATCGAGGTGAGAGTGGAAGCCTCAAAGGAAGAGTCTAGAGAAAATAAGAAGCCTCATTTCAAATTCATGATGGGAGGAGGTTTGAATAAAAATAATTAGAGTGATGCACAAGAAGAGATGAAGGCATCATAGGAACAAGAAGAACCTATTGTTGAAAAAGTCACAGTGATGGAAACCCAGCAAGATAAGGAAGAATAACAGGTAACAAAAGAACAATAGGTGGGCTTAACCAAATAAAAAGAAGAAGAATTGATAGAATAGTAGCAATACTAATAGGATATTGTAAATGTGGAAAAATATGTGGAGGTGGAGAGGACTGTGGAACAAACTCCACCACAAGAAAAGATAAACATAGAAATAGCACTACTAGAGCTGGGAGGAAGCTCTAGCCACTACATGGAAGAAGAGGAAGAACTATGGAGGATGAAAATAAGTTACCTTTTGGAGTTACCATAATTCTAAAATGTTCAAACTAAGGAGGATGCACGAGTAGAAGATAAGGTGGAACATTTCTTCTCTCAGATAGGCAATGCCATAACTAGAACCAAATTATAGTTTTGTATTGGATGCATGGGAGAGTTGAAGTTGTGGGAAGAACAAGTGTTTATCAAGTTAGATAAGATCATGAAATGGGTGAGCAGTGAGGAGTGTACAAGGAAAATTATGGATATTCATGTACAACACCCATGGAATTTACCTAGGAAAGAGGTAAAAATGATGTTAGGAATGGATGACTTTCTAGACAGAGTGAGAACCAATTACAGGCAACATCTAAGGTTGTACCTAGATAGAACCAATCATTCAACTTATCCCATGAATACGGTGGAGTTGGAACACAAGAGGGTTACTACATGATTGACAATCACTCTGAGAAAGTTAAACTTTCTAACACATTGGATCAAGTGGTTGAGCATAGGATTGGAGTAGATCTATCAGATCAAGGAGAATAAAAAAAAGGAGACTGAGACCACTCGAAAAGAAATGATCTCAATGGAGGAATAATTGTAGAAGAGTAATATTGTAGTAGAAGAGAAACTAAAGAAATTGGAAGAAAAAATACTAAGTACCAAGGCTGGTTTTGAAGCCATAATTAATTTTCTTGAAGAGGATAAGCACTAGGTCTCACAGATGATAGAAGATAAGATTAAGAAATTGGAAGCTCAACTTAGAATAAAGGATGAACAACTAAAAATGTAGTTGATCGAGAAAGAGGATAAACTAGCAATGTAGGCTAAGAAGATAGAAGAGCTCACACAGGACAATGAACGATATAATGATATGGTCCTGGATAAGTAGACATAATTGAGTGTTAAGGAAGAGATTTTTCATGCCTTGGAGGCTGATATTGATCACCATATGAAGACCATTACAAATAAAAATGAAGATCTTCAAGTATTAATTCAAATAGAAGCACATTTTCAAGAGAAGCTAAATAAGAGTGCCACTGATCATGAAAAATAATTGAGGAAACTCCTGAAGACTGCCAAAGAAAAAACCAATCAGCATGGATTGAAAGTAGTAGAAATGGGTAACTACGTAGCCAAGTTGAAGAACCAACATGCAATTATTTAAATTCAAGTGGAAGACCTAAAATTTTTAGTCACAGACTATGAGGCATAGCTGAAACAAAAATATGAGTCAATGAGGACATCAACCAAAGTAAAGAGGAGGGTAGATGTAGGCAGCAAATCCACCTCCCAAAATAAGAAGAAATGATAAATGAGTTGCTCAAGTTTGATAATTTTGATACGTTTTTTAAATATTATATGTAGGAGTAAACTGTAGAACCAGAAGGGCAAACCATACAAAGTGAAATCAAATCATGCAAAGTGCAATAAAATGAAATGAAATGCATGGGAAATGTAATTTAAGTTGCAATTGTGCATGATTTTGATAAATAGGGTGTTTAGAATTAGTAAAAGTCTTAATTATGTGTTCCGTTATGCATGGGTAGTTGTGGATAAAAAATTTCCTCAAGAACATCTTTGGAATGGCTTGGGCATTGTTATAGAAGGCCCCATTTTTAATTTTGATAGTCTGGTTATAGTCTGAATACATTCTGGTTAATCTGAAAGTGTTAGGAGTTTTGGTTATATTCTGATATGAAGTGTTATTGCATATCTATGATTGTTGTATGCCATTATTGAATAGTGATGAAGAATAATCACAAATCATAGTTTCTCTCATGCATTGTATGATTCTTGAATGGTAGAATAGTAATTTATAGTTTATCCCTATTGCATGTACTACTTTTTGGTTGTTATTGCTAATTAGTCCATTGCTATGGAGGAATTGAATTAAACCAAAATTTGTGTGGACCTGATGAATGATCTATGATGATGATGATATCAAGGGAGATGTATTGAACATTTTTGTACAATTTTTGGACGTCGCCATTGGTTATAGAACTCTCTCTAGCCCCGTTGATGTACCTTGCATGTTAGTGGAATTGGATTAATTACCATATTAAACCCTTACAAAACTTATCTGAGAGAGATTGGTCCAAAATAATATCCAATTTTGCACTTGGATGTAATTTTTTTTCTTACAAATCGTACACCAGAGTACTTACAAATTGTACAAAAGGCAATTACCTGATTTGGTAGTTTATGCGATTGAGGTAAACTTACCTAATTTGGTAGTATTGAGAAATCGAACAGTTTAGTTATAAAATTGTGTACGACAACTTGCAAAACTGAATCTAAATGATTAGCTAAGTGTTAAATTGTACAAAATATATCACTATACAATTTGGTACAATGGTACGATTTGGGTTCCACACAAGTTGTTTTGTTATCGCACACTACTAGTTGTAAAGACTATACGATTGTACGATTTGGTCCATCAGTTAAGAATAGCAAATTGATCTTTCTAAGCCTTTCATGAATATTGCACCCCTATTCTACACTCACCATCATCTCAAATTAAGAATGGGGGTCTATTAAATTTTTATCCTAGTCATTACTAACAACAAATTTTGAGGATAGCACACTACCCAACTATCTTTGTATTCGACGTTCTCATATTACCCTTAATGCACTATAGTCTATTTGTTATTCATAAAATAAATGATAAAATTGCATTACATTGTTATTTTATCCACATTTCATTTCATTACATGCATTTGAATTTTATTTATAATACATTACATTTATAATTATTTATACTTAGTGCATTTTGCACTATTTTTCTTTTGAAATCTAGAACCTGTCTATAACTTCCCTTCCCTTCCCTCTACTTTGATTGGCATCCTTGTCAACATCTAATTTTATTCTTGAGAACTTGGCTACTGGATTTGAGGTGTTAGAGTAGGTGTTCCCTCTTCATAAAGGTATCTTCGACTTCTTTCTTAGCTTTTTGTGTTGCTCCTACAAGTTGCTTATCTCTTTATGTAATTAGCTGATCTTTACATTATGATTACTTGGTCTTTCCTTCCAAAATTTGCTCTCTAATTGAGCACTCAGATTTTAGTTTCCCAATTAGCTCTATTCTTATTGAATCTTATTATTCTCCTCAACCTCTTAATTTAAAGAATTTTATTATTATTCAACTACTTGTTTCAAGGTAACTAGTTCTGCCTTAGTTATTCTCCTCAACCATTGTATTCAATATGCCAAGAAATTGATTCTTGCATACATATTTACATGTTCATGTGCAATTATCCTATACTCCAAACCTATTGCATCTTATGAATAAGGCACTAGATTGGCTTCATAAATATGTATTCGAGTTGGTTGTCTATATATCCTCATGATTCCTACTGGTAATTCCTTTATTTCAACTATCTTTTATATGTTATCAAACTGCGATTCCCATGGCTCCTTCTAATATATTTCCATGAGTTCATTATTTCTTCATCATGAATCCACTATATCACTTTTATCCATCTCTTCATACACCATCAATTGTTAATTCTTCAACTATCCCATACAATCCATCCTAAATTCCAATCTTATTTGATCTAGAATCTTCATCATCTTGTCAAAGAGTACATCAATTTGTTCCTCCACGTGCTCTCCCAATTTTGATGGATGTTTGATATTTGATACTTCAACCCTGAAATGCTCACTTTTTCTACTCAAATTTTAACCTCAATATCTTCCTCTATAAGAATATTATCTCTAACTCCTTCACCATCACCCCGTAGATTTAGTCTTCTTTGCTACCTTACCTCTTGAGATCAGCTACTCCATAGTATCAACCAACTATTCCATCCTTTGGCTACTAACTCCTCTCTTTATCATTTTATATATTATTGAGGATTACCTTTATTTCTTCATTTTTGCTTCTATTGGAACTACATCCTCCCTTGCTAGTCGTTTTCATCTTTTTTGTACTTTGGATGGAACTAGTTCTTCCCTTGATACCTCCTCTATTGTGTATGTGATTTCAAACAATGGTTCCTCTCACAATTGAGGTGATGCACATGGTTTTATATGCTACTCAAATTATTTCCACTCACTCCATTTACATCTCACTCACTGCTTCCACCTAAATTACACCCACTACATCCCATACCTCTTTCTCCATATCCATAATTTTTGCCAAATTTTATGCTTGTGGCATAGATCCTCCTTGTGCAGTCTACTCCATAGACTGCTACTCTTCCTCTTTATCATCTTCTTCAATCAAATTTACCAACCTCCTCTTCCTCTTCTCTCATATTGATTTTTGCTTTTCTTCATTTTCTAAATACTCACTTGCCTCCTCATCTAGCAAGTCCTTCTTCAATATATTTTATGTTTTACTAGAATACTTGTCTTTGCCTTTGTAAATGTATTACACTAAAATATGCCATGATCATTGGATCCTACTCTACTATCTTTCTTTGAGGATCTAGTCCAAAAAACTATAACTTTTTTATGCTAAAACATTCATCAACAATGCAATAGAGTGAAATACCATTGAAAAGTTCTTCAAAAATTGCATCAAGAAATTATTAATATGCTATTATGCCCAATCATATTTGACACCTTTCATGAGGCCTTGCACATATGGTACAAGCCAAGTAGGTATATTTGAACATCATTGCTCTTCTTGTAACCTGGACACTATCACTTTCATGGTGTCATTATTTTTAGTTGCTGTTGTTGTATTCTATTATTCCCATGCTTTGTCATATTTACCACTTTATTTAGGGTCATATTGGTGACTTCGAGGATCATTTTATTCTACTAGATCTAATATATTAACTCCTTTTTAACTGGCATTCCATGACTCGATAATCCAAATGTTCTTTGAAATTTTGAAATTTGTTAGGTGAAAATATTACCTATACTTTCCTATCATCAATATTCACTTTTTTGGTGTTCTATAGTGGATTGTATGTCTCCAACATATGCAACAAGTAGCTCTAAATAATTTCTTGTCAAAATTTGCAATTTGTAGTATGCAACTTACACCTGCTTTCTTAAAAATAGCTTTAAGTGAGCGATCATCTAAACTTACCCTCTACCAATTATGGCAATATTCTCCCACTAGTTTTTGCCATGTAATGTTCTTTAGATGTATTGGTATTCGTTCCTTTTATTTCTATGGCAAAGCCTCTACTTTTTTCTCATATGGAGTATCTCGAAGTCATTCTAGTGAGTGTCTAGTATGCTACCTACTCCTACTCCACTTCATGTCAAAACCATGTTCTTTATCATTCTTGTATGTGGTCCACAAGACTAATTACACTTTTTCTAGCACCTTATTCTCTTCTTCTTGAGTTGTATGGATTTCCTTCTTGGCTCTAGTTTCACCTACTCCATCCTCTCCTAAATGCTTGGTATTTTTTACATATTGAATTGCAACTACTATTTTAGATATCTACTACTACTTGTACAACCTTTACTTTATGTTGCTCACATTGGTAGAACACTTGTCATATTACTTCCAACTAGTAGGGCACCTATCATCTTGTTTCCAACTAGCATGGTAGTTTGATCTAATTGGTATGACAACCCATTCTAATTGGTACAACACCCTATTCTAACTAGTATGACCCCCTTCCTCTAACTAGTATGATAACCTTTATCTACTAATGAATTGTTTAGCACAAGGTTTCTAGTTCACTCAATAGCTTCTACGTACCACTCGTATGATAACCTTTCTTGCATATATTTGCATAGTCTATGTCATTTATGTTGATTGTATCTTTAACTTCTCTTGGGTGCAACTAAAATTTTTATCATGCCCTCTCTTGTTTGTACAATTTTTTTCAAAATAATCCTTTTGTACCTTTAGTCTCTTACATAGTAATTTTTTAAGTATTCATTATTTTTCACTTATTTCATCAGTGGTAGTTGCATATTCCTTCATTAGTGGCTCCTTGTGTTGCTTCTCTACAACTTGTTGCTCTGGCATTCACCTTTGATGCAATACATTCTCCCTTTCCTATAGATACGAAGCACAAATGAATGACTCAAGCCCCCCTGTATGTATTTATTCATAATATTTACTGGAGATAGTTGCTACCCATACAACTATTTTTTGGTCACCACCTCACCACATTGCATGTAACTAATTCATATACTTTTATCTTTTTGTCTTGATCTCTTTTCTCTTTTTCTATTTTTATTTTTTACTTTTTAAATTAAAATACCTTTTTGTAACTAAATGAACCATATGATTTGTACAATTATGGGAACTACCACTTGATCACGTAGTCTATTAATGGATTTCTCTTCCTACTATGGATGAGCATCTACCTAATTTTCCATCTAACTTGTACGGTGATATTTTCCCCATGTTGTTCCATTACCTACTTGTATCAAACCATAATATGCATTATTTGTATGGCCTGAATTAGTAATATAGTCATTGGTACAACCTTCATTAGTATAGCCTTCACTAGTACAACCTTCATTGGTATGAATTTTGTTCATCCTATTGCTTCTTTCAACAATGCATATTCATTTTGTTACCTATCACATATAATCAGGTACTTTATTTTTTAACTCTTGCTCCTTCTTTGGTCCTTGTCATCACCCGATCCTTCATAACAATCCACTTTCAAGCGTGTTCCTTCCATTAATTTTTTCTTATAGGTAGGCCTCCATGACTTGGAACTACCTACTCCTTCCTCCAGGATATCTAAGGTCCATTTGTACTCTTTCTTGATTCCTCAGCTATCTATTATGGCATCTTCAGTTTAGAAGTGAACTAAGAGGTGGTCTTGATAGATCAACCTACTAGTTACATCGTCTCTGGTTGTTTCGTACATGAACAGGAAAAGGTCCTTTTTGGCCTTCCCACTAGTCATGTGGTGTAGGGATAGTTGAAGGGAAAATTATTCCCTATAAACTATCGAGAGGGAAGCCAACCAAATGCCTCCCTTGGCCAGGAAACCATGGACAATGAGGAAGACCTAATGATCTTCCCATATTTCCTATATTACCTCTTTCTAGTACTGATGTGACAATGTCTAGTAGTTCATGTAAACTACTCTGACCTTACACTTATATGGCATTTGCTAGCATATATTTTATTCATCTTCTCATTCACCATTCTAGCTTAGGGACTAGTTGCAATCTTGACGTATTCCTCCTAGATTTCCTAGTAAGTTGTGAACTTGAACTACGATTTCTTGTGTGTGAAATTGAGTGAGATCTACTGCTCAAATTACTAGATCTTGTGGAGGAAATACTGGTGGTATACATCCACCAGGATCTTCCATGTTCTCCCTACGATGTTGGTGTTTCAAAAAATCTCTCCATTATAGTTGAGTCATTTCTTCTTTGTTCCACCTTCATTGCTCCATTTTTTTCAACATCTATTGTCTACTTGCTTTGATTATATCCAAGTTTTAAATAATTCTTCCAATATCATGAGCAATCTATACCCTAATTTTCACTCCTCATACTCTTGAAACATATGTGTTTCAAGGTGTATCCTTTGTTATTGCATACCAACTTTTGCTAGTGGGCTTATTTTCTCATGCTTATTTCCATCATTTTATGGTTCATACTATAAGCATTGCACATCATCATCTATCGATGATCTAATCCATCTTTCCTCTTTTGTAATTGAGAATTATACATGAACATGTACATGTCTTCTTGTAGTAGGAAGAGGTTCCAACTCCTCTTGTTTTATCACAAGCTACTCTCCTAAATTCTCAAATAATAGCCTTAGTTCTAGATCATTGTTGGTTTTATCATATTCTACATTTGCACCTTCTTCTTACTTGGTTTAACTTGGTTCTCCTTCCTGAATCACCATCCCTTCAAATTCTTGTGAATATTTATGTGGTGCTATCACCAATATTCCTTTATATTTATCATCCTTCCTCCTTGGATTGAAAGTAACCATATTTACTTATGCTTTCACTTGATATGGTTTCAATATCAACCCATTAATGTTTTTGGTAATGACTATCTCATCCAATTATTACAATTTCACTATGTTATTATCCATTATCCCAATCACTCGAAAGGGTCTAAGCCATAAATTCTTCAACTTTCCTATCTTGATATCTCTTTTACCATTATATCTCAAGATCCTATCACTTGGATTTAATTATCTCTTCTAGAGATGCTTGTAATGCCACAAATTTATCCATCATTAGGTAATTTGTTTTTCCCACTATGCCATCACCCTCTTCTCAACCATTTTTACTTATGTAATGAGCCCCTCCTCTAGGGCTATTTTATTTGTAGAGAATTGACCCCAAAGTTAAAATGGAACTATTTTTTATAGAGAATGAGCCCCATAGTTAACACAGGGTCCATAAGGAAAATAAACAATGAAAACCACACATGGGGAGATATCCACACTCACCATCATCAAGAGATACTCTCACAAGATAGTTGGGCCATGATTCACCTATTTGAAGGTTGGGTCATTGTTGACCAACTATAAATAGAATATTTTTTCCAAAAGCCTACTTTTTGAATTCCAAATCTCTAGGTGTCTATTGTGTTTTATATAACACCATGAGGGCCATCATGGGATACATGTGGGATATTGGAACAAGAATCTCACAATACTACTCTCAAGGTGTTTAGGGTTTATGTAAAACATAGGAGAACTAGGTAGTATGAGAGGAAAAAATAATGAAACCTAGAGCTAACATAGGGCTTTTTTGTAGAGAACTAACCTAATAGTTGAAAAAGGGTTATTTTCTATAAAAATGAATCCTAAATTCTACAAAGGGTTATTATTTTATAAAAAATGAACCCCAAAGTTAACATGAGGTCTAAAATGAAAGGTAATTACTAGAAAATATGTATGGAAAAACTCCACACTCGCCACCATTAAGCGATGCTCCCATAAGAGAGTATGGAGAAAATGGTTGGGTCATCATTCATCAAGCTACCACTAGGGCATTTCACCCAAAAAATTTCTTCCTAACTTTCAAAGCTCTAGGGTCATCCAAGGATACATGTGGGATAATGACTCAAGACTCTCATAAAACTACTCATAAGGTATGTAGGGATTATGCATGAAAGCATGAGAACCAGGTAGTATGAGATGAGTAAAGAACAAACCCCAAAGCTAACATGGGATTAATTTTTGTAGAGAACTAAATCCAAACTTAACATGGGGTTGTTTTTGTAGATAACGGACCCTAAAGTTAACATGTGACCCATAAGAGAAATCAACTAATGAAAACTATATATGGGGACAACTCCACACTCACCACCATCAAGTGATGCTCCCACAGGAGAAATAAAATAAAATATTATTAATATTCGTGGTGGGCCAAAAAAATACTTAAGGTACTATAAGAAGGATAATAATGACTGCTAGCTAGTAGGCTAAAAATCCTAACAAAGAAAAGAAACTAAGATAAATATAAAATATAACCCAATAATTGGGTCAAATAGAAAGAAAAACATAAGGGAAAGAAGAGGAGGGGAGGGTTGTAGTCTAGAAGAGTGGAGTACACACCAAGAAGAATGGAGAGAGAGGGGGGGGGAAGGGAATTACCTAGGAGAGGTAAGCTCCAAGAACCCCTAGAAACTAATCTCTCCTAACAATTGAGGTCGAAGTATCAGATGTGAATAAGTCCATGATATGTCTCTATCCATCGCTAGTTCAGGACCCTAACAAATTGAAGCACCAAGTGTGAATCCTCGATGATTATCAAAATAATTGAACCTAGGTGCTTCATTTATCAATCCAGTTGTCTTAATATTTTGGCAAACCCCTATCTGTATCTCAATGACAAATGCTCTGTAAACGAATTATGTAATTGATACTGCCTTAACTCAATGTCAGCCCCCAGCAATAGCACCCAAAATTTCAGCCTTAACTTAATGTCAGCCTTAACTATTTTTGTCAGCCATAATTGTTTTTGTCAGCCTTAACTATTTTTTCCTTCAATATTCACCCAAAATAGCACCATCAACCCTAAGTCGTGGGTTCCAAGGAAGGGCACCCAACTATAAGGTTCGACCCTTCCTAGAAATTCATTCCATTTGTAAAAAATTACAATTAAATACTTGAAATTATCGTTGTATCAAGACCAATGCAATGAACCAATACCCACAATGGAATAAGATTCTAATATGCAACTACGAACAAACATGTAGGTCTGATATGAAATAACCAGTCATGGATGAACACATCAAAGTACCTCTAAATGGGCTCAAATCCTTAATGTAAATATGATTTCCTGAATTACTGAATCTGAGCAACAAAACCCATGTCTCCGATTTGCCCAAAGTTGACCTTCAACAATCCACGAACCCTAAGCTAAATTAAACTCTGAAGCACAATGAGTTACCCACTGTAGAAACTCCTGTAATTGGCTAGGTATGGTATTGCACATACGAAACCAATGTTATCATGGAGGTTGACTCCCCACAAGCTGTAACACTGCACATTTCTGCAATGCCCTCAAAAAAATATCACTCAAACAAAAAAATATCTTTCCTCAAATGAGTTCACAACTCCCTTATTTATCTTTGCATTGATTATCTTATAGAAGCTTCAAGAAGGGGGGGACGCCACCTTGACCCCTTTCCTAGTGAACTCAACATTGTTTTAAAACACATGGCCCCTTTATAATTTTTAATTATAATTTCCCTTTATAAAATTATTTTATAAATATATATATTATGCATAAAGGGAAATAAATCATCTAAGGCCAAAAATATCACCCATGACCCAAAAATGGCCAATCAATTGTAGAAGTCCATGCTGGAGCTTAAACTAAGATATATTCTCTATGGCATTGATTCCCTTAGCATCACTCTGCATGACCTACAAGGACTCTAAATAGGTCATCAGGATCATTACCACCAAGTCACTGAAAATGGGTACATTACATAACTTCTCTTGGTTGCAACTAAAAATTTTCTCATGCCCTCTGTCGTTTGTATAGTTTTTTCAAAACAATACTTTTGTACCTTTAGTCTGTTACATAGTAATATTTTAAGGATTCATTCTTGTTCACTTATTTCATCAGTGACAGTTGCATATTCCTTTATTAGTGGCTCCTCTTGTTGCTTCTCTATAACTTGTTGCTTTGTCACTCACCCTTGATGCAATACATTCTCCATTTTCTACAGATACTAAGCACAAATGAATGACTCAGGCCCCCCTGTATGCATTTATTTATAATATTGAGTGGAGATATTTTTTGCCCATACAACTATTTTTTGGTCGCCACCTCACCACCTTGCATGTAACTACTTCATATACTTTTATCTTTTTGTCTTGTTCTCTTTTCTCTTTTTCTATTTGTATTTTTTATTTTTTCAAAATTAAAATATGCCTTTTTGTAGCTAAATGAACCATATGATTTGTACAATGATGGGAACTACCACTTTGATCACGTAGTCTATTAATGGATCTCTCTTCCTACTATGGGTGAGCATATACCTAATTTTCCATCTGACTTGTATGGTGATATTTTTCCCATGTTGTTCCATTACCTACTTGTATCGAACCATCATATTCATTATTTGTATAGCCTGAATTAGTAAGATAGTCATTGGTACAACCTTCATTAGTATAGCCTTCACTAGTACAACCTTCAGTAGTATGAATTTTGTTCATCCTATTGCTTCTTTCAAAAATACATGTTCATTTTGTTACCTATCGCATATAATCAGGTACTTTATTTTTTAACTCTTGCTCCTTCCTTGGTCCTTGTCATCACCTGCTCCTTCATAAAAATCCACTTTCAATCATGTTCCTTCCATCAATTATCCCTCTAGGTAGACCTCCATGAATTGGAACTTCCTACTCCTTCCTCTAGGCTATCTAAGATCCATTTGTACGTTTTCTTGATTCCTCAACTATCTATTATGGCATCTTCAGTTTAGAAGTGAACTAAGAGGTGGTCTTGATAGACCAACCTACTAGTTACATCATCTCTGGTTTTTTCGTACATGAACAGGAAAAGTTCCTTGTTGGCCTTCCTACTAATCATGTGGTGTAAGGATAGATGAAGGGAATATTCTTCCCTACAAACTACCAAGAGGAAAACCAACCAAATGCCTCCCTTGGCCAAGCAACCATGGACAATGAGGAAGACCTAATGATCTTCCCATATTTCCTATATTACCTCTTTCTAGTACTAATGTGACAATTTATAGTAGTTCATGCAAACCACTCTGACCTTACACTTCTATTGTATTTGCTAGCATAAATTTTATTCATCTTCTCATTTACCATTCTAGCTTAGGGACTAGTTGCAATATTGACGCATTCCTCCTAGATTGTCTTGTAAGTGGTGAATTTGAACTACCATTTCTTATGTGTGAAATTTAGTGAGAGCTACTGCTCAAATCACTAGATCTTGTGGAGGAAACATTGATGGTATACATCCACCAGGGTCTTCCATGTTATCCCTACGATGTTCGTGTTTCAAAAAATATCTCCATTATAGTTGAGCCATTTCTTCTTTGTTCCACCTTCATTGCTCCATTTTTTCAATATCTATTGTCTACTTGCTTTGATTATGTCCAAGTTTTAAATAATCCTTCTAATATCATGAGCAATCTATACCCTAATTTGCACTCCTCATACTCTTGAAACATATGTGTTTCAAGGTATATCCTTTGTTGTTGCATACCAAATTTTGCTAGTGGACTCATTTTATCATGCTTATTTCCATAATTTTAAGGTTCATACTCTAAATATTGCACATCATCATCTATCGATGATCTAATCCATATTTCCTCTTTTGTAATCAATAATTGTACATGAAAATGTACATGTCTTCTTGCAATAGGAAGAGGTTCTAACTCCTCTTGTTTTATCACAAGCTGCTCTCCTAAATTCCCAAATAATTGCCTTAGTTCTAGATCATTGTTGGTTTTGTCTTCTTCTACATATGCACCTTCTTCTTGCTTGGTCTGACTTGATTCTCCTTCTTGAAGCACCATTCCTTCAAATTCTTGTGAATATTTAGGTGGTGCTATCACCAACCTTCCTTTACGTTTATCATCCTTCCCCCTTGGATTGAAAGTAACCATATTTACTTATGCTTTCACTTGATATGGTTTCAATATCAACCCATTAACATTTTTGGGAATAATTATCTCATCCAATTATTGCAATTTCACTACACCATTATCCATCATCTCAATCACTCGAAAGGTTCTAAGCCATAAAGTCTTCAACTTTCCTAGCTTGATATCTCTTTTACCATTATATCTCAAGATCCTATCACTTGGATTTAATTCTCTCTTCCACAGATGCTTGTCATGCCACAAGTTTCTCCATCATTAGGTAATTTTTTTTGCCCACTATGCCATCACCCTCTTCTCAACCATTTTTACTTATGTCATGAGCCCCTCCTATAGGGCTATTTTATTTGTAGAGAATTGACCCCAAAGTTAAAATGGAACTATTTTTTATAGAGAATGAGCCCCATAGTTAACATAGGGTCCATAAGGAAAATCAACAATGAAAACCACACATTGGGAGATATCCACACTCACCATCATTGAGAGATACTCTCACAAGATAGTTTGGCTATGATTCACCTATTTGAGGGTTGGATCATTGTTGACCAACTATAAATAGAATATTTCATCCAGAAGCCTACTTTTTGAATTCCAAATCTCTAGGTGTCTATTGTGTTGTATATAACACCATGAGGGCCATCATGGGATACATATGGGATATTGGAACAAGAATCTCACAATACTACTCTCAAGGTTTTTAGGGTTTATGGAAAAATTAGGAGAACTAGGTAGTATGAGAGGAGCAGATAATGAAACCTAGAGCTAACATAGGGCTTTTTTATAGAGAACTGACCTAACAGTTGACAAAGGGTCATTTTTTATAAAAAAGAATCCTAAATTTTACATTTTTTTATAAAAATGAACCCCAAAGTTAACATGAGGTCTAAAATGAAAATTAATTACCAAAAATATGTATGGAAAAAACTCCACACTCGCCACCATTAAGCGATGCTCCCACAAGAGAGGATGGAGCAAATGGTTGGGTCATCATTCATCAAGCTACCACTAGGGCATTTCACCCAAAAGTTTTCTTTCTAACTTCCAAAGCTCTAGGGTCATCCAAGGATACATGTGGGATAATGACTCAAGACTCTCATAAAACTACTCATAAGGTATGTAGGGATTATGCATGAAAGCATGATAACAAGGTAGTATGAGATGAGTAAAGAACAAACCCCAAAGCTAACATGGGATTATTTTTTGTAGAGAACTAACTCCAAACTTAACATGGGGTTGTTTTTGTAGATAATAGACCCTAAAGTTAACATGTGACCCATAAGAGAAATCAACTAATGAAAACTATATATGGGGACAACTCCACACTCACCACCATCAAGTGATGCTCCCACAGGAGAAATAAAATAAAATATTATTAATATTCGTGGTGGGCCAAAAAAAGACTCAAGGGACTATAAGAAGGATAATAATGATTGCTAGCTAGTAGGCTAAAAATCCTAACAAAGAAAAAAAACTAAGATAAATACAAGATATAACCCAATAATTTGGTCAAAAAGAAATAAAAAGAGAAGGGAAAGAAGAGGAGGGGAGGGTTGTAATCTAGAAGAGTGGAGTACACACCAAGAAGAATGGAGAGAGAGAGAGGGGTAAGGGAGTTACCTAGGAGAGGTAAGCTCCAAGAACCCCTAGAAACTAATCTCTCCTAACAATTGAGGTCGAAGTATCAAATTTGAATAAGTCCATGATATGTCTCTATCCATCGCTAGTTTAGGACCCTAACAAATTGTGGGTGCACTATCTAGTAACCCTACTTCAATTTAAATTTAATGAAGCGAGGTGTTTCCATTTAATGTCACTTAGCTTGTCGAATCTAGTGAAGCATGTTGTGATGAGTTGATGTTGATGGGGGTGAAATCCATCTACAAGAGAGATTTTATGTTGATAAAATTGGGTTATCTCCTAAAAAAAAAGTGTGAGACATTGTTGGTCCAGGTATATAAACAAGGTAGAAAAAAATTGAGAGTTATCCTTGAAAAGGTAATGGAATTTGCCTCAGATCTTATAATAAATGGGACAACAAAAAATAAAGTGTTGCAGGGTTTCAGATTCATCCAAGGAGCAAAACAAGCAAACTTACTCCTCCGTCGAAAGATGGTGATTTGAATCAATTGGAGTTGGTGAGAACACACCCTAAGTTGCCCAATCAGGATCCAAAGACTATGCATTGTGTGTTTCTAAAGGTATTTTGGAGGAACTATTCTACCCTCTTGAATCTATAAGAAGTGCTCATGGTAGAAAGATAGCTTGGGGAAAATAGGGGCAATAGGAGAGATCCATGTGCATCTAGTGTACTGGAGACAAACATCCTTTCGGATCTCATGGAGCATCTTCTCCTTACCATGCCGAGAGGAAGGAGAAAACTCAATGAATAAGGGGGAACCTATCTATCCGTATATGAATGTTGGCCAGGAGGACAAAGACCTAAAAATACTAGCTCCTCTAGCCTCCTTAAGAAATCAGAGAGAGTTTCATCGAGGAGCAAAGGGTGAGGTAAGAGTACCACCTACAACTCGCAAGGGTATCTCCTAAAGTATGAATCCTATGAATATAAAAAATAATCAAGAAGATAATCTCAAGTTGGATAAGAGAGGCCCCAAAATTTTCTATAATAATAGAGTGAGGGATTGTGCCCTTGTAATGAATGTATCGTCAAAGAAAGAATGTTTGTACTTGTTCAACCCGTGACCACTCAGTTGGACCAAGACTAGGATCTCAAACCACTGACCCATAAGTAATAGTTGGCTTGACCAAGGCCTCAAAGATCCTCATATTGATAGGTATATCCTAAAAATGTGCTTTGAAGCAATTTCTCTTGAGCAAAGATGAGCTCATTACCCCTTACACACTCGAGCCTAGGTGGCGAGCTTCATATCAAAAGTGGGAGCAGTGAAGAGAACCCCCAAGTACACATATGAAGTGGTGATCTCAACCTCCCAACCTTGAAAAAAGAAATGGAGATAGGATAGAGCCTCTTTGGTAGTATTGAACATCATAACCTTGGTCTTAGAAAGATTCACTGTCAACTATCTCGAATCACAAAAACTAGAAAGTGTATCTAGATAACTTTGAAGCACCTCAAGAGATGAGGCTAAAAGAACAACGCCATCAACAAAGAGGAGAATAGAGATCAACACATAGTGGAGAAGGCAACCATCATGTGCGTGAACATTCTCCCTAATAAATTTAAGAGTTTTACTACTGATTTTTACAAGAAAGGATGAGTTGGCTTGGAATATTTCAAAATATGGTGGATGCTAAGTTGGGATATGAGGATTAAAGCAATCAAATTTTCTTACTCCCAAAGGTTTTCCTTGGAAAAATATTTGGTCACTAGAAACTCTCCCTAAGGCCTCAACATTCCTTCGGTTAACAATTCAAAACAAGATTCTAACACAAAAGAGTCTATAGAGAAGAGGATATCATGGACCTTTCAAATGTGCCTTGTATGAGAAGGATTTAGAAACATTAGATCATTTACTGCTTCATTATATCTTTTCTCACACCATTTGAAATTATTATTTTTATTTTAAATACAAAAATACATATAATAAAATTCTTCAATACTTGTGTGGGCCTAATGAAAAAGACTTTAAAACTCTTAAAAGAAATCCAATATTAAAATTCTTTATAGCTGAATGTGTCTAACAAAAGAAAAAAATTTTGAAACTCTTAAAAGGGATTTAATATACAATTGTATTAAATTTGGTTGACAAATATATATCATTTGAAAGGATATTGGACTTCTTTTATAAAATCTATACGTCATTTGAAAGTCCCCAATAATGTGGAGTGCATATGATAAAACCGTTACAGTGCTATGTGCAGGAGATAAAAACAACATTTGTGGCTACGCATTTGTCCTATTGGGGAATCCCATGCACCCATACGTTTCTAACAAAAGACAGTTAAGAGAATCAAATTCAAATCAGTGTACGTTATAGTAATTAATGATCCATGTCAGGTATGAGGGGGCTTTGGTTTTAATTTGTCATTCTGTCTTCTGTACTCTGTGTGGTGGGGTCATGGGAATCCACGGCCTTTTAATTTTTTTATAGCACTTGCTTCCTTCGACACTGTTTCACGATCACGATCACCGGAATCCAGAATCCACCATATTTAGTGGAGTTAAATATTTATGGCGATACCCTTCATTACTAGTTCTTAAACCAAACCATTGTGGAATAAGTCCAGTTGGAAAGAGAACCCGGGTTCCTTGGTCCTTCAGTCTTGTTCTATTCCTATACATTATAACGGTTGTTTTTTTTGTTTTTTGTGAGTGCTTTCCACTAGTTAGTTAGTCCCCTCCATTCCTATACATTATAACGGTTGTTTTTTCGTTGCATCATTCATAATCTTTTTTCAATTTTTATCCTAGAGTTGCATCATATTCACAATCTTTTTTGGATTAGACATGGAGAGCCATGATTCAATTCAGGCCAATGGCTGTGAGAATCATGATATGTTGAAGAAACCGCTTATAGCTAAAGAATGAGTTGATTTTTTCGTTTCGAGATAAACACGGCGTGGAGAGCAATGAGGTTGTTGTAGACCCTTGGGACGATGTCAAGTGCAAGTGCAATGGGGGTGTAATATGGAAGGAAGTTAAAAAAGCAATGCTGGATAGCAGGGCCCATGGTTGCAGTATTGCTTGCAGGTGATCTCTGTCATGCTGGTCGGACATTTGGACGAGCTTGCTCTTGCTCTGTCTAGTGTATCTATTGCTACTTCCTTTGCTTCAGTGTGCTGGTATTCACCACAAAAACCTTGATTCGTTTTTTTTTTCAGTGTTCGTTTTAGTGCTTAAGGTTATAGTTCATCCTTTTTTTTTTACAAAACATGGCAAAGAATGTTTTCATTTGAGAATTTGGACCTTGTCTTCTCTGGCTAACTGATGTCCTTAGATGTTTAGCTGCAATACTGCTAACATTGATGACCCCACCGATCTTGAATTCGAAACTAACCATGCAAAAGTATAGGCGCATATTTCAACTGATACATTGATGACCCCACCGATCTTGAATTCGAAACTAGCCGTGCAAAAGTATAGGCGCATATTTCAACTGATTTGCTTCATCCCTGAATTTTTTGATCCTGCAAAAAGCTCTTTATACAGTTTTAAAGCATAGAGTAGGCTTTAGATATTTAGGGTAAAGCTGCACCCAGTCTATGCACTTCTGTTGTCACCTTGTCTTTCTTTCTGTTTTCAACCGTTCATTTTGCAAATTTGGAGAAATTGATTTATACATCTTATACTAGGATTAGGATTGATTTCTTTAATTAAATCACAAATAGTGTTTTCTTGTCCATTGTATATACAATGGTGTTAGGTCAAAGCTATATTCAGTGTTTTCTTGTCCATTGTATATACAATGGTGTTAGGTCAAAGCTATATTCAGTGTGCACTCTGGCTGGTTTGTTGATTTTAGTTCAATATTATAAATTGATGTAAATAAAGACACAACTAATATTGAAATGTTTTCCTGTCATGAATTTTATATCAAATATATATATGTGCACACACATGTATTGATTATAATATTATTAATCATTGTTACAAGAATTTCAGATTTATTTATTGTTGAGTATACAAACAATGTTCATATAAGACAAATCACCATAGATACTGCATTTAGTGTCAGCAGACGACATCCTTCAACTGAAACATATAACATACAAAGGAAAATCTGTGAAGCATCCTACCACTTGGAGAGAGGTCTATTTGAATGGGAAATTGAGGGTAATGAACCAAAAATTATAAGAGTAAGTAACAATGGTTGGGATAGTTACTTGATACTCTGATAATATTAGAGATAGTCTCTGTGTTTATGGTCTACAGTTTGCGGCCGACCAGAAACAGCCTAAGACATGTCTATGTGTAGAGAAACGGATTTCAGAAAGAAATGGCTCCTGGATGTTCCATTTCTGGAACCATAGCCTATAGCCTTAATCGATTAATGTTTAAAAAACAAAATTGATCCAAAAGTAAACAACAGTGTAATGCAACTCATATCAAATTTGTATTCCTGCCACTATGAAGTGCCTCTTACAAAATCGTTCACACTTCTCATGGCTTAACTTTGTTTATGTCTGAAGTTAATACTAACACTTCCGATCAAAAAAGACAAGATTCATGTCTGATGATTAGTCATGAATGCGGCGTTGGATACTGAAATTTTTTTTTCAAAATCTTTTTTCATTGTGTGCAGATGGGAATGGCTTGTGCTTTGGAAACTCTATGCGGACAGTCATATGGGGCAAAGCAATACCATATGCTTGGGGTTCATACCCAGAGAGCAATTGTGGCTCTTCTTTGTGTAAGCATACCACTCGCTTTGGTGTGGGCATATATGGGTCACATTCTTAATGCCCTTGGACAGGACCCTATAATATCTATTGAAGCAGGGAAATTTGCAAGATGGATGATTCCTAGTTTGTTTGCCTATGCAATTCTTCAGCCCCTTGTAAAATTTCTTCAAACACAAAGCATTGTTTTTCCCATGATGTTCGGCTCTGCAATCACTTTGTGTTTCCATGTCCCCATGTGCTGGGTTCTGGTATTTAAAGCCGAATTAGGTAATAAAGGGGCTGCCTTGGCAAACAACATTTCCAACCGGGTCAATGTGGCACTCCTCATACTTTATATTAAGTTGTCACCTTCATGTAAGAAGACATGGCCGCCCTTTACGAAAGAGTCTTTACATGACATTAAACATTTTCTCCAACTTGCTGTTCCATCTGAGTGATGGTCTGGTATACTAATTCACTCTCTTCACCTCCTCAATTTAAGACATTTATGCACTGCCTCAAACACATTTTTAGTTTGTGTTTATTATGTTTCTTTGCACTCTTCTTGCTATTCTTATCATGTGAGGAACTTGAAAAACACCAGTCATTTTTTTTTATCATACTATACTGCAACTTGTTAACAATGCATTGCATATAATACAACGCCATTGATTATGTTCTATTCATACTTTTATATCTGTCAACAGCTTGGAGTATTGGTCCTTTGAAATGCTTATTCTCTTATCTGGTCTGTTTGCCTAATCCAAAACTTGAGACATCCCTTCTTTCAATCTGGTATGTATATGTAATACTAGAGTTTTAATTTTGAATGAAGCTTAATAATGGGACTTTAATGGATTTACTTTACTTCACCCTGAGCTAGCTTTGATATTTTGTAGCCTGAACACTGCTTCTCTTTCATATATGATTCCCTTTGGACTTGGTGCTACTGTAAGGTTAGTATGGCTAACTAGTAAATCTCTGCTCTGTTTCTGTTAGTCATCTAAGCTATTGAAGCTTAATTTTTAAAATATCAGATCGTCAATGTTGAATCCAAATCTGGTCCAATTAGAGTTTTTCATAACTTTGCATCTCAGTACACGAGTTTTTATTTTGAAATCATGAATACTATAAGGATATATCTCAAACACAACACCTGTTGAAGTCATGTTTTTGGAAAATAAATTTGCAAGGATTGCTAGAGGATGTGGATGGCAGAAATTGGGTGCTTATGTTAATCTTGGAGCATACTATGTGGTCGGGATTCCCGTAGCTGTGACCTTGGCCTTTGTACTGCACGTGGGTGACAAGGTAAGTAAATCTGTCTTTTCTTTCTTTATTTCCAAAGCCTCAAAATTTCTACTTTCACTGCCTAAGACTCTGAACGACAACCTTGGTGAATTGTTTGACTCTTTAATCTATCACAGCTCAAAATTTTTGATGACAAATAGTAAGAAGCCTTGCATGCATTCTGTAAATAAAAGCACAAATTCCTGATTGTACACTTCAATCTGACTAGATCATTCCAAATGTAGACCATGCCAGTATGAGAATATTTTCCATGTTCAAGCATGAATGTAGTATTTTAAAGGCTATAATAGTTGATATTGCTAATCTATTTAATCAAATTTGTTCATTTAGAATACTATGCCTCGATACTAGAAACTGTTGATAATACATGTCTAGTCATTAACCAATAGCAAGCATAAACTCAACTTCAAATTAATAGTTGTTCTTCATCTCATCATTTGACTTTAATTACTCTTGGTAATTTCCTGCACGTCTAGCAGTGTATGTTGCGGTCTCTATGGCAATCACGGAGGCTGCCCTCATGGGATGCACTTTATTCTCTATATGAAATGTTTGGGGCTATGCTTTCAGCAATGAGCAAGAAGTTGTTGATTATGTTGCAAGCATGATGCCACTGCTTGCAGCCTCAACAATTATGGATGGGATACGGGGTGTTCCGCCAAGGTTGAGAATTATCTTCTATAAAAAAAATTGGACTGTAGCATCATATTCATTTTGAAATCATGAATACTGTAAGGATATATCTCAAACACAGCACCTGCTGAAGTCATGTTTTTGGAAAATAAATTTGCAGGGATTGCTAGAGGATGTGGATGGTAGAAATTGGGTTCTTATGTTAATCTTGGAGCATACCATGTGGTTGGGATTCCCGTAGCTGTGACCTTGGTCTTTGTACTGCACGTGGGTGGCAAGGTAAGGTAAGTAAATCTGTCTTTTCTTTCTTTATTTCCAAAGCCTCAAAATATCTACTTTCACTGTCTAAGACTATGAACGACACTGTCTAAGACTATGAACGACAACCTTGGTGAATTGTTTGACTCTTTAATCTGTCACAGCTCAAGATTTTTGATGACAAATAGTAAGAAGCCCTGCATGCATTCTGTAAATAAAAGCACAAATTCCTGATTGTACACTTTAATCTGGCTAGATCATTCCAAATGTAGACCATGCCAGTATGAGAATATTTTCCATGTTCAAGCATGAATTTTAATAAGGTATGTTCCTCATTTTTAACTATGTAATTTAAGTTATTTATTATAATAAATTATGGTTTTAAATTTAAATTATGTTTTTATATCTAATGATGTTTTTATAACTATGGATTAGACATGGAGAGCCATGATTCAATTCAGGCTAATGGCTGTGAGAATCATGATATGTTGAAGAAACCGCTTATAGCTAAGAATGAGTTGATTTTTTCGTTTGGAGATAAACACGGCGTGGAGAGCAATGAGGTTGTAGACCCTTCGGATGATGTCAAGTGCAAGTGCAATGGGGGTGTAATATGGAAGGAAGTTAAAAAAATAATGCTGGATAGCAGGGCCCATGGTGGTTGCAGTATTGCTTGCAGGTGATCTCTGTCATGCTGGTCGGACATTTGGATGAGCTTGTTCTGTCTAGTGCATCTATTGCTACTTCCTTTGCTGGTGTCTCTGTCTTCAGTGTGCTGGTATTCTCCACAAAAACCTTGCTTTGTTTTTTTTTGGCAGTGTTCGTTTTAGTGCTTAAACTCGGTTATAGTTCATCCTTATTTTTTAAATCCTCGTAAAACAAAACATGGCAAAGAATGGTTTCATTTGAGAATTTGGACCTTGTCTTCTCTGGCTAACTGATGTCCTTAGATGTTTAGCTGCTGCAATACTGCTAATAACCCCACCGATATTGAACTCGAAACTAACCGTGCAAAAGTATAGGCGCATATTTCAACTGACTTGCTTCATCCCTGATTTTTTTATCCTGCAACCAAAAGCTCTTTATGCAGTTTTAAAGCATAGAGTAAAGCATAAAGTAGGCTTTAGATATTTAAGGTAAAGCTGCACCCAGTCACCAGATGAGCTAATTCTATGCACTTCTGTTGTCACCATCGTCTTTCTATTTTCAACAGTTCATTTTGCAAATTTGGAGAAATTGATTTATACATCTTATACTAGGATTAGGGT
This sequence comes from Wollemia nobilis, assembly GCA_028583015.1. Taxonomy (NCBI): domain Eukaryota; kingdom Viridiplantae; phylum Streptophyta; class Pinopsida; order Araucariales; family Araucariaceae; genus Wollemia; species Wollemia nobilis. The sequence goes on along the minus strand of JAQPPZ010004521.1, from coordinate 152,240 downwards.
TGATGTCTTTAATTAAATCACAAATATTGTTTTCTTGTCCATTGTATATACAAGGGTGTTAGGTCAAAGCTATATACAGTGTGCACTCTGGCTGTTTTGTTGATTTTAGTTCAATATTATAAATTGATGTAAATAAAGACACAACTAATATTGAAATGTTTTCCTGTCATGAATTTTATATGAATATATACGTGCGCACACACATTATTGATTATAATATTATTAATCATCGTTACAAGCATTTCAGGTTTATTTATTGTTGAGTATACAAACAATGTTCATATAAGACAAATCAGCTTAGAAACTGCATTTAGTGTCAGCAGACGACATCCTTCAACTGAAACATATAACATACAAAGGAAAATCTGTGAAGCATCCTACCAATTGGAGAGAGGTCCATTTGACTGGGAAGTTGAGGGTAATGAACCAAAAATTATAAGAGTAAGTAACAATGGTTGGGGTAGTTACTTGATACTCTGATAATATTAGAGATAGTCTCTGTGTTTTTAATGTTTTTGCTGATATGGTCTACAGTTTGCGGCCGACCAGAAAGAAACGGATTTCAGAAAGAAATGGCTCCTGGATGTTCCATTTCTGGAACCATAGCCTTAATCGATTAATGTTTAAAATACAAAATTGATCCAAAAGTAAACAACAGTGTAATGCAACTCATATCAAATTTGTATTTCTGCCACTATGAAGTGCCTCTTACAAAATCGTTCACACTTCTCATGGCTTAACTTTGTTTATGGCTGAAGTTAATACTAACACTTTCGATAAAAAAAAGACAAGATTCATGTCTGATGATTAGTCATGAATGCGGCGTTGGATACCGACATTTTTTTTTCAAAATATTTTTTCATTGTGTGCAGATGGGAATGGCAAGTGCTTTGGAAACTCTATGTGGACAGTCATATGGGGCAAAGCAATACCATATGCTTGGGGTTCATACCCAGAGAGCAATTGTGGCTCTTCTTTGTGTAAGCATACCACTCGCTGTGGTGTGGGCATATATGGGTCACATTCTTAATGCCCTTGGACAGGACCCTATAATATCTATTGAAGCAGGGAAATTTGCAAGATGGATGATTCCCAGTTTGTTTGCCTATGCAATTCTTCAGCCCCTTGTAAAATTTCTTCAAACACAAAGCATTGCTTTTCCCATGATGTTCGGCTCTGCAATCACTTTGTGTTTCCATGTCCCCATGTGCTGGGTTCTGGTATTTAAAGCCGGATTAGGTAATAAAGGGGCTGCCTTCGCAAACAGCATTTCCAACCGGGTCAATGTGGCACTCCTCATACTTTATATTAAGCTGTCACCTTCATGTAAGAAGACATGGACGCCCTTTACGAAAGAGTCTTTACATGACATTAAACATTTTCTCAACTTGTTGTTCCATCTGAGTGATGATCTGGTATACTAATTCACTCTCTTCACCTACTAATTGCTGTTCAATTTAAGACATTTATGCACTGCCTCAAACACATTTTTAGTTTGTGTTTATTACGTTTCTTTGCACTCTTCTTGCTATTCTTATCATGTGAGGAATTTGAAAAACACCAATCATTCTTTTTTATCATACCATACTGCAACTTGTTAACAATGCATTGCATATAATACAACGCCATTGATTATGTTTTATTCATATCAACAACTTGGAGTATTGGTCCTTTGAAATGCTTATTCTCTTATCTGGTTTGTTGCCTAATCCAAAACTTTGAGACATCCCTTCTTTCAATCTGGTATGTATATGTAATACTAGAGTTTTAATTTTGAATGAAGCTTAATAATGGGACTTGTATGGATTTACTTTACTTCACCCTGAGCTAGCTTTGATATTTTACAGCCTGAACACTGCTTCTCTTTCATATATGATTCCCTTTGGACTTGGTGCTGCTGTAAGGTTAGTATGGCTAACTAGTAAATCTCTGCTCTGTTTCTGTTAGTCATCTAAGTTATGGAAGTTTAATTTTTAAAATGTCATATCGTCAATGTTGAATCCAAATCTGGTCCAATTAGAGTTTTTCATAACTTTGCATCGCAGTACACGAGTTTCAAATGAATTAAGAGCTGCACACTCACGTGCTGCACGTCTAGCAGTGTATGTTCCACATGGACACAAATTCAGCTGACCAAAATATTCGATAATTTTGATAAGGTATGTTCCTCATTTTTAACTATGTAATTTAAGTTATTTATTATAATAAATTATGGTTTTAAATTTAATTTATGTTTTTATATTTAATGATGTTAATTTAATAAATTAATTTTTAAAATTTTAAGGTGGAAATTTAGGTTTGTTTATGTTTTACACAATTTTTATCTTGTTATATTACCACTATAATATATAATATAATATGGCCGGATCTTTTCAATTCTATATAAATATATATTTTCTTTATTTTTATTTTTATAGTTATAATAATTATAATATATTATTTTAGTTAAATAATTCTAATATATATTTTCGTTGCTCAACTGAGGGAAGTATCTGGGCTACAATCTGCCCTAAAACTCATTGTGAGGAGTACCTCAGGATTTTTTTTTTTTTATATATATATATTTTTTATTATTATTTAATTATTTACAATAATATATTTTATAGTGTTTACTATTTTATTATATTATAACATTGATTATTTTTTAAAATTTGTTATGTGAATTGTATTATCTTATGACCACATAGTGACCATACAACAACTTGACTATTATACATTAGAACCATTTCTTCCATTGCAAATCACTCAAGCTCTTTCCTTCCTCAGCTTTTCTTTTAAGTCAAATAAATTAAAAAAAATCTTTCTATACCAACCAAATTTGCAAGATCAAGATTGCTACAAACTTTCCTTTTAATGTTAGGCACAATTCTCCACTTTGATCCTACACTTATTCATCAAAAATCCAATATTTGAAATATTTGATTTATAACATTTAAAACCATCGTCATTTAAGTTGTATTAGCTTTAAGTGGCTAATTTTAGATGCACTATGAATATTTAATTTTAGATACCAATGTTGCTTCTCTGATTGCTCACATAGGGAGACTAGTCTACTTTACATCTAGCATGCATCACTATCAAATTGGATGGCTTGATATGTCTCCAGAGGACCAATGGTCTTGTAGGAAACACTCTAGATGAATTGTCTTCTCCAATGATAAAGAGAGAAAACTAGATCATTTTTTTTAGTAACTTCGTGCATTTACTGCACGACATATAACCATATGTGTTACCCAATTAGAACAAACTCAATCGCCATTCTAGCTTAGGGACTAGTTACAATCTTGATGCATTCCTCCTAGACTGCCCTGTAAGTGGTGAACTTGAACTACCATTTTTATAAGACCTTAATTGATTAAACAAGTGGTTTTTATAAGTATTCAATTACTTAGGAGTATGAAGTGAGGGGTATTTAGTGAGGGATATGAAGAAAGGGTTATGAATAAAGGGGTATAAAGTTAGAAGTATGAAAAATGGGTATAAAGTTAAGGGGTATAAAGAAAGGGATATGAAGTGAGTGAAGTTTTAGGGGTATGAAGTGAGGGGTATGAGACACTAATTGATTAAAGAAGTGATTTAAGGGGTATGAAGTGAGGGGTATGAGGAAAGGGGTATGGAGTGAGGAGTATGAAGAAAGGGGTATGAAGTTAAGGGTATGAAGAAAGAGGTATGAAGTGAATGAAGTTAGGGGTATCAAGTGAGGGGTATGAGGCCTTAATTGATTAAAAAAGTGGGTTTTGTAAGTATTCAATTAGTTTAGGGTTATGAAGGGTATGAAGAAAGAGGTGTGAAGTGAGGGGTATGAAGAAAGGGATATGAGACATTGATTGATTAAAAAAATTATTTTTGTAAGTATTCAATTAGATAGGGGTATGAAGTAAGGGGTATTTAGTGAGGGTAATGAAGAAAGAGCTATCAATAAAGGGGTATGAAGAAAGGGGTATGAAGTTAGTGAAATGAAGAAAGGGGTATGAACTGAATGAAGTTAGAGGTATGAAGTGAGGGGTATGAGACCTTAATTGATTAAAAATTTGGTTTTTGTAAGTATTCAATTAGGTAGGGGTATGAAAAAAGGAGTATGAAGTGAGAGGTATGAAGAAAGGGGTATGAAGTGAGGGGTATGAAGAAAGGGATATGAGACATTAATTGATTAAAAAATAGTTTTTGTAAGTATTAAATTACTTAAGGGTATGAAGTGAGGGGTATTTAGTGAGGATGATGAAGAAAGGGGTATGAAGAAAGGGGAATGAAGTTAGGGGTATGAAGCTAGGGGGTATTAAGAAAGGGGTATGAAGTGAGGGGTATGAGACCTTAATTGATTAAAAAAGTGGTTTTTATAAGTTTTCAATTAGTGAGAGGTATGAAAAAAGGGGTATGAAGTACGAGGTATAAAGTGAGGGGTATGAAAGAAAGAAATGTGAGACATTAGTTGATTAAAGAAATGGTTTTTGTAAGTATTCAATTACTTAGGGGTATGAAGTAAGGGGTATTTAGTGAGTGGTATGAAGAAATGGATATGAAGAAAGGGGTATGAATAAAGTGATATGAATAAAGAGGTATGAAGAAAGAGATATGAGACATTAATTGATTAAAAAAATGGTTCTTGTAAATATTCAATTACTTAGGGGTATGAAGTGAGGGGTATGAAGTGAGGGATATGAATTTAGGGATTTAAATTTAGGGGTATGAAGTTAGAGGTATAAAGAAAGGGGTATGAAGTGAATGAAGTTAGGGGTATGAAATGAGGGTATAAGACCTTAATTGATTAAATAAGTGGTTTTTGTAAGTATTCAATTATTTAGGGGTATGAAGAAAGGGATATGAGACATTAACTAATTAAAAAGCGGTTTTTCTAAGTATTCAATTACTTAGGGGTATGAAGTGAGGGGTATGAAGAAATGGGTATGAATAAAGGGGTATGAAGTTAGGGGGTATGAAAAAATGGTATGAACTTAGGGGTATGAAGTGAGGGGTATGAAGTTATGGGTATGAATTTAGCAGTATGAAGTGAGGGGTTTTTGTAAGTTTTCAATTAGTTATAGGTATTAAGTGAGGGGTATGAAGTGAGGGGTATGAAAAAAAGGATATGAGACATTAATTGATTAAAAATGTGGTTTTTGTAAGTATTCAATTACTCAGGGGTATGAAGTGAGGGATATAAAGAAAGGGGTATGGAGAAAGGGTTATGAATAAATGGGTATGAATAAATGGGTATTAAGTTAGGGGTATGAAGAAAGTGATATGATGTTAGGGGTATGAAGTTAGTGGGTATACATAAAAGAGTATGATGTGAGTGAAGTTAAGGGTGTGAATTGAGGGGTATGAGACACTAATTGATTAAAGAAGTGGTTTTGTAAGTATTCAATTAGTTATGGCTATGAAAAAAGGGGTATGAAGTGAGGGTTATAAAGAAAGGGGTATGAAGTGAGGGGTATGAAAAAAAGATATGAAGTTAGGGGTACAAAGAAAGAGGTATGAAGTAAGGGATATGAAGTTAGGGGTATGAAGTGAATGAAGTTAGGGGTTTGAAGTGAGGGATATGAGACATTAATTGTTTAAAGAAGTGGTTTTTGTAAGTATTCAATTAGTTAGGTGTATGAAGTTTGGGGTATGAAGTTAGGGATATAAAGTGGGAGATATGAAGTAAGGGATATGAAGTTACGAGTATGAAAAAAGGGGTATGAAGTGAATGAAGTTAAGGGTATGAAGTGATGGGTATGAGATCTTAATTGATTAAAGAAGTAGTTTTTGTAAGTATTCAATTAGTTAAGGGTATGAAAAAGGGGTATGAAGTGAGGGGTATGAAGAAAGGGATATGAGACATTAATTAATTAAAGATGTGGTTTTTGTAAGTATTCAATTACTTAGGGGTATGAAGTGAGGGGTATTTAGTGAGAGATATAAAAAAAAAGGTATGAAAAAAGGGTATGAAAAGAGGATTATGAAGAAAGGGGTATTAAGTTAGGGGTATGAAGAAAAGGGTATGAAGTTAGGGGGTACAAAAAAAGGGTATGAAGTGAGTGAAGTTAGGGGTATGAGACACTAATTGATTAAAGAAGTGGTTTTTGTAAGTCTTCAATTAGTTATGGGTATGAAGAAAGGGGTATGAAGCGAGGGGTATGAAGCGAGGGGTATGAAGAAAGAGGTATGAAGTGAGGGGTATGAAAAAGAGATATGAAGTTAGGGGTATGAAAAAGAGATATGAAGTAAGGGGTATGAAGAAAGGGGTATAAAGTGAATGAAGTTAGGGGTATGAAGTGAATGAATTTAGGGGTATGAAGTGAGGGGTATGAGACATTAATTGTTTAAAGAAGTGGTTTTTGTAAGTATTCAATTAGTTAGGGGTATGAAGTGAGGGGTATGAAAAAAGAGATATGCGACATTAATTGATTATATAAGTGTTTTTTGTAAGTATTTAATTACTTAGGGGTATGAATTGAGGGGTTTGAAAAAAGAGATATCAAACATTAATTGATTAAAAAAGTGGATTTTGTAAGTGTTCAATTACTTAAGAATATAAAGTGAGGGGTATTTAGTGAGGGGTATGAAGAAAGGGAGGTATGAAGTTAGGCGTATGAATTTAGGGATATGAAGAAAGGGGTATGAAGTTAGGGGTATTAAGAAAGGGGTATGAAGTGAATGAAGTTAAGGGTATGAAGTGAGGGGTATGAGACCTTTATTTTTTAAAGAAGTGTTTTTTGTAATTATTCAATTAGTTAGGTGTATGAAGAAAGGGGTATGAAGAAAGGGGTGTGAAGTGAGGGGTATGAAAAAGGGGTATGGAGTGAGGGGTATGAAGAAAGCGATATGAGACATTAAAGTAGTTTTTATAAGTATTCAATTACTTAGGGGTATGAAGTGAGGGGTATGAAGAAAAGGGTATGAAGTTAGGGGTATGAATTTAGGGGTATGAAGAAAAGGGTATGAAGTTAGGGGGAATGAAGAAAGGGGTATGAAGTGAGGGGTATGAAGAAAGGGGTGTGAAGTGAGGGGTATGAAGTTAGGGGTATCACACCTTAATTGATTAAAGTTAGGGGTATGAAGAGAGGGTATTAAGAAAGGCGTATAAAGTGAGGGGTATGAATTGAGGGGTATGAAGTGAGGGGTATGAAGTGAGGGGTATGAGACCTTAATTGATTAAAAAAGTGTTTTTTTTTTTTTTTTAATTGTAAACTTTAATTAAAAAATATTAGGAACTTTAAAAATTTAATTTAATTTTTTTTTTTTACGAACTTTAAAATTTTAAATTTTTTAACCTTAGAAAAAAAAAAAATCAAAATGTTAGAAAATCAATTTTTTTCAAAAACTTTAGAAAATCCAAAAAACTCAATATTCTTTAAAAAAAAAATCAATGTTTCTTCATACCCCTAACTTCACACCCCTAACTTCAAACCCCTATCTTCATACCCCTAACTTCATACATTTTTTTCATACCCCTCACTAATTGAGTAGTTACAAAAACCAATTCTTTAATCAATTAATGTCTCATACCCCTAACTTCATAGCCCTCACTAATTGAATACTTACAAAAATCAATTCTTTAAGTAATTAATGTCTAATACCCCTAACTTTATACCCCTCACTTCATACCCCTAACTAATTGAATACTTATAAAAAATACTAAACCCTAAACCCTTATGTTAGGGATATGATACATTAATTGATTAAAGAAGTGGTTTTTGTAAGTATTCAATTAGTTAGAGGTATGAAGTTAGGGGTATGAGACATTAATTACGTTGAGAGGCGTTCCTACAATGGCAGACATGGGGGTGGGAGGCAAAGAGGTCATACATGTCACACCGTAAACAATTTTTTTTTATTTAAAAAGCCAACATTAACAAAACATTTAAAATATTTAAACTAAAATATCCGACTAACCAACCGTTGCAAATATTTAAAATATTTAAACTAAAATAGCCGACTAACCAACCATTGCAACAAATGAGATAGGCACCTCGGGATTGATAACTCTCGGTGTTTTTAGATATATATCCTTTATATCTAAGCTAGTTAATTAAAGAAGTGGTTTTTGTAAGTATTTAATTAGTTAGGGATATGAATTTAGGGGTATGAAGTAAGGGGTATGAAGTTAGGGGTATGAAGAAATGGGTATAAAGTGAATGAATTTAGGGGTATGAAGTGAGGGGAATGAGACCTTAATTGATTAAAAAAATGATTTTTGTAAGTATTTAATTTGTTAGAGGTATGAAGAAAGGGGTATAAAGTGAGGGGTATAAAGAAAGGAGTATGAAGTGAGGGGTATGAAGAAAGGGATATGAGACATTAATTGATTAAAGAAGTGGTTTTTGTAAGTATTCAATTACTTAGGGGTATGAAGTGAGGGGTATTTAGTGAGGGGTATGAATTTAGGGGTATTAAGTTAGAGGTATGAATTTAGGGGTATGAAGTAAGGGGTATGAAGTTAGGGGTATGAAGAAAGGGGTATGAAGTGAATGAAGTTAGGGATATGAAATGAGAGGTATGAAGTAAGGGGTTTGAAGTTAGGGGTATGAATGAGTATAAAGTGAATAAAGTTAGAGGTATGAAGTGATGGGTATGAGACCTTAATTAATTAAAGAAGTGGTTTTTGTAAGTATTCAATTAGTTAGGGGTATGAAAAATATATGAAATATTAATTAATTAATGAAGTGGTTTTTGTAAGTATTCAATTACTTAGGGGTATGAAGTGAGGGGTATTTATTAAGTATGAAAAAAAAGGTATGAATAAAGGGGTATGAAGTTAGGGCTATGAAGAAAGGGATATGAATAAATGGGTATGAAGTTAGGGGTATGAAGAAAGGGATATGAAGAAAGAGGTATGAAGTTAGGGGTATGAAGTTAGGAGGTATGAAAGGTGTATGAAGTGAATGAAGTTAGGGGTATGAAGTGAGGGTTATGAGACCTTAATTGATTAAAGAAGTGGTTTTTGTATGTATTCAATTAGTTAGGGGTATGAAGTTAGGGGGTATGAATAAAAGGGTATGAAGTTAGGGGGTATGAAGAAAGAGGTATGATGTGAATGAAGATAGGGGTATGAAGTGAGGGGTATGAGACGTTAATTAATTAAAGAAGTGGTTTTTATAAGTATTCAATTAGTTAAAGATGTGAAGAAACGAGTATGAAGTGAGGGGTATTAAGAAAAGGATATGAGACATTAATTAATTAAAGAAATGGTTTTTTTAAGTATTAGATTACTTAAGGGTATGAAGTGAGGGGTGTTTAGTGAGGGATATGAAGAAAAAATTATGAATAAAGGGGTATGAAGTTAGTGGTATGAAGAAAGGGGTATAAAGTGAGGATGTGAAGAAACATATATGAAGTGAGGAGTTTTTTTTTTTATTAAAAGTGAAAAACCCTTTATGGGGATGCCTTGCTCTGAGAGACCCTAAACAGGGGTTTCTACACCGTCAAAGTCACCTGGGAGTCATGCCCGACCCTGCCCACACCAACATTATCAATTGGATTTTTTGGTACCCAATTCAACTTTTTGGTAGGGTGGAGATTCGAACCTAGGACCTCCCTTGGAGGATTGCCCTCTCCTCTCCAACTCACCTACAACACCTGGGTGAAGTGAGGGGTATTAAGAAAAGGATATGAGACATTAATTAATTAAAGAAATTATTTTTTTAAGTATTAAATTACTTAGGGGTATGAAGTGAGGGGTGTTTAGTGAGGGATATGAAAAAATTTTTATGAATAAAGGGGTATGAAGTTAGGGGTATAAAGTGAATGAAGTTAGGGGTATGAAGTGAGGCGTATGAGACCTTAATTGATTAAAGAATTGGTTTTTGTAAGTAGTCAATTAGTTGGGGGTATGAATAAAGGGGTGTGAAGTGAGGGGTATGGAAGAAAGGGATATCAGACATTAATTGATTAAAAAAGTGGTTTTTGTAAGTATTCAATTACTTAGGGGTATGAAGTGAGAGGTATTTAGTGAGGGGTATGAAGAAAGAGGTATGAAGTTAGGGGTATGAATAAAGGGGTATGAAGTTAGGGATATAAATTTAGGGGTATGAAGAAAGGAGTATGAAGTTAGGGGTATGAAGTTAGGGGGTATGAATGGAATGAAGTTAGAGGTATGAAGTGAGGGGTATGAGACCTTAATTGATTAAAGAAGTTATTTTTGTAAGTATTCAATTAGTTAGAGGTATGAAGAAAGGGGTATGAAGTGAGGGGTATAAATAAAAGGATATGAGATATTAATTGATTAAAGAAGTGGTTTTTTGTAAGTATTCAATTACTTAGGGGTATGAAGTGAGGGGTATTTAGTGATGAGTATGAAGAAAGTTGTATGAATAAAGGGGTATGAAAAAAGGGGTATGATTTCAAGGGTATGAGTTAGAGGTATGAAGTTAGGGGGTATGAAGAAAAGGGTATGAAGGAAGAGGTATTAAGAAAGGTGTATGAAGTGAGGGGCATGAAGAAATGGGTGTGAAGTGAAGGCTATGAAGTTAGGGGTATGACCTTAATTGTTTAAAGTTAGGGGTATGAAGAGAGGGATATGAAGAGAGGGGTATATGAAGAGAGAGGTATGAAGTGAGGAGTATGAAGAAAGGGGTATGAATTGAGGGAAATGAAGTTAGGGGTATGAATTGAGGGGTATGAAGTTAGGTGTATGAGATCTTAATTGATTAAAGAAGTGTTTTTTTTTTTTTTGAATTGTAAACTTTAATTAAATCAAAATAGGAACTTTAAAATTTTAATTTTAACTTTAATTTTTTTTCTTTTTTTCTTAGAATATTTAAAATTTTAATTTTTTTAACCTTAGAAAAAAACAAAAAAAATCAAAACTTTAGAAAATCAATTTATTTTCAAAAACATTAAAAAATAAAAAAAAATCAATGTTTTTTTTTTTTAAAGTCAATGTTTCTTCATACCCCTCACTTCACACCCCTAACTTCATACCCCTTTCTTCATACCCCTAACTTCATATCCCTAACTAATTAAATACTTACAAAAACCACTTCTTTATACCCCTAAATTCATACCTCTTTCTTCATACCCCAACTTAATACCCCTTTCTTCATACCCCTAACTTCATACCCCTCACTTCATACCCCTCACTAATTGAGTACTTACAAAAACCAATTCTTTAATCAATTGATGTCTCATACCCCTTACTTCATACCCCTCACTAATTGAATACTTACAAAAAACAATTCTTTAATCAATTAATGTCTAATACCCCTAACTTCATACCCCTAACTAATTGAATACTTATAAAAACAAATTTTTAATTAATTAATGTCTCATAACCATATTTTTAAGTTTTAGGGTTTAGGGTCTAGTTAAAAAAGTGGTTTTTGTAAGTATTAAATTAATTTGGAGTATGAAGTTAGGGGTATGAGACATTAATTGATTAAAAAAGTGGTTTTTATAAGTATTTAATTAGTTAGGGGTATGAAGTTAGGGGTATGAAGTGAGGGATATGATGTAAGGGGTATGAAGTGAATGAAGTTAGGGGTATGAGACGTTAATTGATTAAAGAAGTGGATTTTGTAAGTATTCAATTAGTTAGGGGTATGAAAAAAGGGATATGAAGTGAGGGATATGAGACATTAATTAATTAAAAAAGTGGTTTTTGTAAGTATTCAATTACTTAGGGTATGAAGTGAGGGGTATTTAGTGAGGGGTATGAAGAAATGAGTATAAAGTTAGGGGTATAAAGAAAGGGTATGAATTTAAGGGTATCAATTCATACCCCTTTCTTCATACCCCTCACTTTATATGCCTTTTTTAATACCCCTTTCTTTACACCCTTAAATTTAATCAATTAAGGTCTCATACCCCTCACTTCAAATCCCTTTTTTCATACCCCTCACTTCATACCCCTTTCTTCATACCCCTAACTTTATACCCCTTTCTTCATTCTTCCTAACTTCATACCCCTTTATTCATACCCTTAAATTCATACCCCTAACTTCATACCACTTTATTCATACCCTTTTCTTCATACCCTTCACCTCACATCCCTTTCTTCATACCTCTTTCTTCATACACCTAACTAATTGAATAATTACAAAAAATAATTATTTAAACTTTAAAGGTCTCATACCCCTCACTTCATACCCTTAACTTCATTCACTTTGTACCCCTTTCTTCATACCCCTAAATTCATACGCCTAACTTCATACCCTTTTCTTCATACCCCTCACTAAATATCCCTCACTTTATATTTCTAAGTAATTGAATACTTAAAAAAATCACTTCTTTAATCAATTAATGTCTTATATCCCTTTCTTCATATCCCTCACTTCATACCCCTAAGTAATTGAATACTTATAAAAAATACTTATTTAATCAATTAATGTCTCATATCCCTTTCTTCATACCCCTCACTTCATACCCCTTTCTTCATACACCTAACTAATTGAATACTTACAAAAACCACTTCTTTAAACAATTAATGTCTCATACCCCTAACTTCATTCACTTCATACCCCTTTCTTCATACCCCTAACTTCATACCTCTTTCTTCATACCCTTAAATTCATACCCCTAACTTCATATCCATTTTTTTCATACCTCTCAATTCATACCCCTAAATTCATACCTCTAACTTCATATCCCTTTTTTTTCATACCCCTCACTTCATACCCCTTTCTTCATACCCCTCACTTCAGACCTTTCTTCATACCCATAACTAATTAAATACTTACAAAAACCACTTCTTTAATCAATTAGTGTCTCATACCCCTCACTTCATACTCCTAACTTCACTCACTTCATACCCCTTTCGTTATACCCCCTAACTTCATACGCCTAACTTCATATCCCTTTCTTCATACCTCTAACTTAATACCCTTTTAGTCATACCCCTTTATTCATAACACTTTCTTCATACACTTTTCTTTATATCCCTCACTAAACACCCCTCACTTCATACCCCTAAGTAATTGAATACTTACAAAAACCACATATTTAATCAATTAATATCTCATATCCCTTTCTTCATACCCCTCACTTTATACCCCTTTCTTCATACCCCTCACTTCATTTACCTTTCTTCATATCCCTAACTAATTGAATACTTATAAAAACCACTTCTTAAATTAATTAAGGTCTCATACCTATCACTTCATACCCTTAACTTCATTCACTTCATACCCCTTTCTTCATACCCCTAACTTCATACCCCTAACTAATTAAATACTTACAAAAACCACTTCTTTAATCAATTAATGTCTCATACCCCTAACTTCATATCCCAAATTAATTGAATACTTACAAAAACTACTTTTTTAACTAAACCCTAAACCTTGAAGTTAGGGTTATGAGACATTAATTGATTAAAGAAGTGGTTTTTATAAGTATTCAATTAGTGAGGGGTATGAAGTGAGGGTATGAAGTTAGGGGTATAAAGTTAGGGGTATTAGACATTAATTGATTAAATAATTGATTTTTGTAAGTATTCAATTAGTGAAGGGTATGAAGTGAGAGGTATGAAGTGATGAGTATGAAGTTAGGGGTATGAAGAAAGGGGTATTAAGTTAGGGGTATGAAGAAAGGGGTATGAATTTTAGGGTATGAAGAAGTGGTTTTTGTAAGTATTTAATTAGTTAGGGATATAAAGTTAGGGGTATGAAGAAAGGGGTATGAAGTTAGGGGTGTGAAGTGAGGGGTATGAAGAAACATTGTTTTTTATTGAAAAAACATTTATTTTTTTTTGGATTTTCTAATGTTTTTGAAAATAAATTGATTTTCTAACATTTTGATTTTTTTTTTTTTTTTTCTAAGGTTAAAAAAATTAAAATTTTAAAGATTCTAAGAAAAAAAGAATAAATAATAAAGTTAAAATTAAAATTTTAAAGTTCCTATTTTTGTTTAATTAAAGTTTATAATTCAAAAAAAATAAAATTAAAAAAAATACCACTTCTTTAATCAATTAAGGTCTCATATCCCTAACTTCATACCCCTCAATTTATACCCATTTCTTCATACCCCTCACTTCATAACCCTTTCTTCATACCCCTCACTTCATGCCCCTCTCTTCATACCCCTAACTTTAAATAATTAAGATCATACCCCTAACTTTAAATAATTAAGATCATACCCCTAACTTCATAGCCCTCACTTCACACCCATTTCTTCATACCCCTTACTTCATACCCCTTTTTTAATACCTCTTCCTTCATACCCCTAGATTCATACCCCTTTTTTCATACTCCCTAACTTCATACCTCTAACTCATATCCTTGAATTCATACCCTTAACTTCATACCCCTTTATTCATACTCGTCACTAAATACACCTCACTTCATACCCCTAAGTAATTGAATACTTACAAAAAACCACTTCTTTAATCAATTAATGTCTCATATTATTTTCTTCATACCCCTCACTTTATACCCCTCTCTTCATACCTCTCACTTCATACCCCTTTCTCCATACCTCTAACTAATTGAATACTTACAAAAATAACTTCTTTAATCAATTAAGGTCTCATACCCCTCACTTCATACCCCTAACTTCATTCACTTCATACCCCCTAACTTCATACCCCTAACTTCATACTCCTTTCTTCATACCCCTAAATTCATATCCCTAACTTCATACACCTTTCTTCATACCTCTTTCTTTATACCCCTCACTAAATACCTCTTACTTCATACCCCTAAGTAATTGAATACTTATAAAAACCACTTCTTTAATCAATTAATGTCTAATATTCCTTTCTTGATACCCCTCACTTCACACCCATTTATTCATACCCCCAGCTAATTGAATACTTACAAAAACCAATTCTTTAACCAATTAAAGTCTCATACCCCTCACTTCATACCCCTAACTTCATTCACTTCATATCCCTAACTTCATACCCCTTACTTTCATACCCCTCACTTCATACCCCTAACTTCATATGGAATAGTTGCACAAAAGTTTTTTTTTTGTAGGTAAAAGTATATTTACTTTACGGGTTGAAGGGGCCTGACCCTATTTACATATGGAATAGCTGCACAAAAGTTGCAGATAATACAAACACGAACAGGGCCGAGCCACGAGTTGGAAATAATCCAAAAAGAAACAAGCCCTCTAACCCGGGCATCCCAAAACCAAAAACATATGTAACCGAGCAACATAGAAAAAGAAAGGAAACCCCCCTCTAAAACCACTGGAACTAGCATCATCATTTCCCAGTCTCCTGAGACTTGTCACCGCTAGGAAGGAGAGCCTCCAAGATTGTTGGGAGCCTCTTGAGCTCCTCAATGGCCCTCATCATGGGGTTGGTCCCTTCGCAGAGAACGTTGGACGCCGTTAGATAGTTGTCCATTGCCTCCGTGATTCGGTTGATCGCAATTGTGCGAAGCATACTATGCGGACCGGGGTCTGGGCTTCGGGCCTTTTGCTCAACTGGCTTGGTCTCATCCAAAATTTTCTCCTTACGCTCTTCTTGATCACCTTTGAGAGAACCTTCATCGCCACTAGACAGGTCTTGGATGGTCCGGGTGTCCTCAATATTAGGCATCACCAACCGCTTGGATACCCTTCTCTTGGGCCTAACTAATTTTTGCTTGGGTCGAGCTCGTTTGCCCATTCTGGGCTTTTGCTCCTATTTTAGGATCTGGCTGCTTGCCTTGACATCCTTCGTAGGGGGTTTAGTCTAGGGGATGCAATGTCTGATGGGTGGGTAGGGGACGAAGGTTGCAGAGGTGACTGGTGGCCTTGTTGGGAGTTGCCTTGCGAGGGAGCCAACGATGAACCCCCTTCTCGATCATGTGTAGACTAGTGGAGAGGGTTTAAGGAGCTGAGGCTCCCAGTTGGCCTATGCCCAAGGGCATGCTTGTACAAAATGAGAAACATGCCCTGGTGTCGAGGAGGTTTTCTTTTTAATTTTAACTTTTTAACCTTAGAAAAAAAAACAAAAAAATCAAAACATTAGGAAATCAAAAAAAATTCAAATTTTTTAGAAAATTAAAAAATCAATGTTTTAAAAAAAAAATCATTTTTTCTTCATACCCATCACTTCACACCCCTCACTTCATACCCCTAACTTCATACCCCTTTCGTCATACCCCTTTCTTCATACCCCTCACTAATTGAATACTTACAAAAACCAATTCTTTAATCAATTAATGTCTCATACCCCTAACTTCATACCTCTAACTTTATACCCTTCATTTCATACCCCTAACTAATTGAATACTTACAAAAACCATTTTTTTAATCAATTACTGTCTCATAACCTTAACTTTAGGGTTTAGGGTTTTGTATTTAGTTAAAGAAGTGATTTTGGTAAGTATATAATTAGTAGGGGTATGAAGTTAGGGATACAAGACATTAATTGATTAAAGAAATGGTTTTTGTAAATATTTAATTAGTTAAGGGTATGAAGTTAGAGGTATGAAGTATAGGGTATGAATTATTGTTTAAATATGTGGTTTTTGTAAGTAATCAATTACTTAGGGGTATGAAGTGAGGAGTATTTAGTGAGGGGTATGAAGAAAGGCGTATGAAGTTAGGGGTATAAAATTAAGGGATATGAATAAAGGGGTATGGAGTGAATGTAATTAGGGGTATGAAGTGAGGGGTATGAGACCTTAATTGATTAAAGAAGTGGTTTGTTTAAGTATTCAATTAGTTAAGGATATGAGGAAATGCATATGAAGGAAGGGGTATAAATTGAAAGGTATGAAAGAAAGAGATATGAGACATTAATTGATTAAAGAAGTTGTTTTCTTAAGTATTCAATTACTTAGGGGTATTTAGTGAGGGGTATGAAGAAAGGGGTATGAATAAAGAGGTATGAAGTCAGGGGGTATGAAGAAAGGTGTATCAAGAGAGGGGTATAAAGTTAGGGGTATGAAGGGAGGGGTATAAAGAAAGGGGTATGAAGGGAGAGGTATAAATAAAAGGGTATGAATTGAAGGGTATGAAGTTAGGGGTATGGGGTATGAAGTTAGGGGTATGGACCTTAATTGATTAAAGAAGTTGTTTTTTTTTTTTTTTTTTTAATTTAATTTTTTTAATTGTAAACTTTAATTTTTAAAAAAATTAGGAACTTTAAAATTTAATTTTAATTTTAATTTTTTTCTTTTTTTTCTTAACTTTAAAATTTTCATTTTCATTTTAATTTTTTAACCTTTAGAAAATCAAATATTTTTCAAAAACTTTAGAAAATCCAAAAAAATCAACATTTTTTTTCAACAAAAAAAATCAATGTTTCTTCATACCCCTAACTTCATACCAATTTCTTCACACCCCTAACTTCATACCCCTTTCTTCATACCCCTAACTTCATACCCCTCACTAATTGAATACTTACAAAAACTAATTCTTTAATCAATTAATGTCTCATACCCCTAACTTCATATCCCTAACTTCATACCTCTCACTTCATACCCCTAACAAATTGAATACTTATAAAAACCACTTCTTTAATCAATTAATGTCTCATAACCCTAACTTCAGGGTTTAGGATTTAGGGTCTAGGGTTCAGGGTTTAGTTAAATAAGTGATTTTTGTAAGTATTCAATTAGTTAAGGGTATGAGACATTAATTGATTACAGTAGTTATTGTAAGTATTTAATTAGTTAGGAGTATGAAGTTAGGGGTATGAAGTGAGGGGTATGAAGTGAGAGGTATGAACAAAGTGATATGAGACATTAATTGATTAAAGAAGTAATTTTTGTAAGTATTCAATTACTTATGTGTATGAAATAAGGGGTATTAATGAGGGGTATGAAGAAAGGGCATGAAGAAAGGGATGTGAATAAAAGTGTATGAAGTTAGGGATATGAAGAAAGGGGTATGAATAAAGGGGCATGAAGTAAGGGGCATGAATTTAGGGGTATGAAGAAAGGGGTATGAAGTGAACGAAGTTAGGGGTATCAAGTGAGGGGTATGATGCCTTAATTGATTAAAGAAGTGGTTTTTATAAGTATTTAATTAGTTAGGGGTATGAAGAAAGGGGTATTAAGTGAGGGGTATGCAGAAAAGGATATGATACATTAATTAATTAAAAAAAAATTCATAAGTATTCAATTACTTAGGGGTATGAAGTAAGGGGTATTTAGTGAGGGGTATGAAGAAAGAGGTATGAATAAAGAGGTATGAACAAAGGGGTATGAATAAAAGGGTACAAAGTTAGGAGTATGAATTTATGGGTATGAAGAAAGGGGTATGAAGTTAGGGATATAAATTTAGGGGTATGAAGAAAGCGGTATGAAGAAAGGGATATGAGACATTAATTGATTAAAAAAGTGGTTTTTGTAAGTATTAAATGACTTAGGGGTATGAAGTGAAAGATATTTAGTGAGGGGTATAAAGAAAGGGGTATGAATAAAGATGTATGAAGTTAGGGGTATAAATTTAGAGATATGAAGAAAGGGGTATGAAGTGAATGAAGTTAGGGGTATGAGACATTAATTGATTAAAGAAATGGTTTTTGTAAGTATTCAAATAGTTAGGGGTATGAAGAAAGAGGTATGAAGTGAGGGGCATGAAGAAAGAGATATGGCATTTTAATTGATTAAAAAAGTGATTTTTGTAAGTATTCAATTACTCAGGGGTATGAATTGAGGGGTATGAAGAAAGGGGTATGAAGTTAGGGATATGAAGAAAGGGGTACAAAGTTATTGGTATGAAGTTAGGGAGTATTAAGAAAGGGGTATGAAGAAAGAGTTATGAAGTGAGGGGTATAAAGAAAGGGGTGTGAAGTGAGGGGTATAAAGTTAGGGGTATAAGACCTTAATTGATTAAAGTTAGGGGTATGAAGAGAGGGGTATGAAGAATGGGGTATGAAGTGAGGGGTATGAAGAAAGTGGTATGAAGTTAGGGGTATTAAGTGAGGGGTATGAAGTTAGGGGTATGAGACCTTAATTGATTAAAGAAGTATTTTTTTAATTTTATTTATTTTTAATTATAAACTTTAATTTAAAAAATTAGGAACTTTAAAATTTTAATTTAAAATTTATTTATTTTTTCTTTTTTTCTTAGGAACTTTAAAATTTTAATTTTTTATCCTTAGAAAAAAAAACAAAAAAAATCAAAATGTTAGAAAATCAATTTTTTTTCAAAAACTTTAGAAAAAAAAATCAATGTTTTTTCAAAAACTTTAGAAAAAAAAATCAATGTTTTTTCAAAAAAAAAAGTCATGTTTCTTCATACCCCTCACTTCACACCCCTAACTTCATACCCATTTTTTCATACCCCTAACTTCATACCCATTTATTCATACCCCTAACTTCATGTCCCCTCAGTTCATACCCCTCACTAATTGAATACCTATAAAAACCAATTCTTTAATCAATTAATGTCTCATACCCCTAAATTTAATCAATTAAGGTCTTAGAGTTTAGGGTTTAAGGATTAGGGTTGAGGGTTTAGGGTTTACAAGGTCTAGGGTTTAGGGTTTTAGGATTTAGGGTTTAGAGTTTAGGGTTTAGGGTTTATAGGTATGAAGTTAGGGGTAGGAATTGAGGGGTAAGAAGTTAGGGGTATAAGACCTTAATTGATTAAAGAAGTGGTTTTTTTTTTTTTTAATTTTTTAATTTTTTAATTTTTTAATTATAAACTTTAATTTAAAAAAAAAAAATTAGAAACTTCAAAATTTTAATTTTAACTTTATTTTTTTTCTTAGGAACTTTAAAATTTTAATTTTTGTATTAATTTTTAACCTTAGAAAAAATAAAAAAAAATTCAAAAACTTTAGAAAATCTAAAAAAATGATTTTTTTTTCAAAAAAAAAATCAATGTTTCTTCATTCCCCTCACTTCACACCCTTAAATTCATATCAGTTTCTTCATACCCTTAAATTCATACCCCTAACTTCATACCCCTCACTAATTGAATACTTACAATAACTAATTCTTTAATCAATTAATGTCTTATATCCCTAACTTCATACCTCTCACTTCAAACCCCTAACTAATTGAATACTAACCACTTTTTTAATCTATTAATATCTCATAACCCTAAATTCAGGGTTTAGGGTTTAGTTAAAGAAGTGGTTTTTGTAAGTATTAAATTAGTTAGGGGTAGGAGACATTAATTGATTAAAGTAGTTATTGTAAGTATTTAATTAGTTAGGAGTATGAAGTTAGGGATATGAAGAAAGGGATATAAAGTGAATAAAAAAAGGGGTATGAAGTGAGGGGTATAAAGAAATAGGTATGAAGTGAGGGGTATGAACAAAGTGATATAAAACATTAATTAATTAAAAAAGTGATTTTTGTAAGTATTCAACATGTATGAAATAAGAGGTATTTAATGAGGGGTATGAAGAAAGGGGTATGAAGAAAGAGATGTGAATAAAGGGGTATGAAGTTAGGGATATGAAGAAAGGGGTATGAGGGTATGAAGTTAGGGGTATTAAATGAATGAAATTAGGGGTATCAAGTGAGGGGTATGAGGCCTTAATTGATTAAATAAGTGGTTTTTGTAAGTATTCAATTAGTTAGGGATATGGAAAAGAGATATTAAGTGAGGGGTATGAAGAAAAATATATGAGATATTAATTAATTAAATAAGTAGTTTTTGTAAGTATTCAATTACTTATGGGTATGCAGTGAGGGGTATGAAGAAAGAGATATGAATAAAGAGGTAAGAAGAAAGGGGTATAAAGTTAGGGGTATAAATTTAGGGATATGAAGAAATGGATATGAAGTGAGGGGTATGAAGTGAGGGATATGAGATATTAATTGATTAAAAAGTGGTTTTTGTAAGTATTAAATTACTTAGGGGTATTAAGTGAGGGGTATGAAGAAAGGGGTATGAATAAAGAGGTATGAAGTTAGGGGTATGAATTTAGAGATATGAAGAAAGGAGTATGAAGTTAGTTAGGGGGTATGAAGATAGGGGTATGAGACATTAATTGATTAAAGAAGTGGTTTTTGTAAGTATTCAAATAGTTAGAGGTATGAAGAAAGAGGTATGAAGTGAGAGGAATGAAGAAAGGGATATGACATTTTAATTGATTTCAATTAATTAGGGGTATGAAGTGAGGGATATTTAGTGAGGGTTATGAACAAAGAGGTATGAATAAAGGGGTATGAAGTTAGGGATATGAAGAAAGGGGTACAAAGTTAGGGGTGTGAAGTTAGGGAGTATTAAGAAAGGGGTATGAAGTTGGGGAGTATTAAGAAAGGGATATGAAAAAGGGGTATGAAGTTACGAGTATGAAGAAAGGGGTATGAAGAAAGAGTTATGAAGAGAGGGGTATGAAGAAAGGGTTGTGAAGTGAGGGTTATTAATTTAAGGGTATGAGACCTTAATTGATTAAAGTTAGGGGTATGAAGAGAGGGGTATGAAGAAAGGCGTATGAATTGAGGGGTATGAAGTTAGGTGTATGAACTTAGGGGTATGAGACCTTAATTTATTAAAGAAGTATTTTTTTAATTTTATTTATTTTTAATTATAAGCTTTATTTTAAAAAAATTAGGAACTTAAAAATTTTATTTTATTTTTCTTAGGAACTTAAAATTTTAAATTTTTATCCTTACAAAAAAAAACAAAAAAATCAAAATGTTAGAAAATCAATTTTTTTTCAAAAAATTTAGAAAATTGAAAAAAATCAATCTTTAAAAAAAAAGAGTCAAAGTTTCTTCATACCTCTCACTTCACATCCCTTACTTCATACCTCTCATTGATTGAATACCTATAAAAATCAATTCTTTAATCAATTAATGTCTCATACCCCTAACTTCATACCCCTAACTTTAATCAATTAAGGTCTCAGGGTTTAAGGATTAGGGTTGAGGGTTGAGGGTTTAGGGTTTATAAGGTCTTGGGTTTAGGGTTTTAGGGTTTAGGGTTTTAGGGTTTAGAGTTTAGGGTTTAGGGTATATGGGTATGAAGTTAGGGGTAGGAATTGAGTGGTATGAAGTTAAGGGTATGAAGTGAGGGGTATGAAGTTAGGGGTATGAGACCTTAATTGATTAAAGAAGTATTTTTTTTTTAATTTTAGATTTTTTTAATTGTAAACTTTAATTAAAAAAATAGGAACTCTAAATTTCAATTTTAACTTTAATTTTTTTTCTTCTAGGAACTTTAAAATTTTAATTTTAACTTTAATTTTGTTTTTAGAAAACTTTAAAATTTTAATAAAAAAAATCAAAATGTTAGAAAATCAAATGTTTTTAAAAAACTTTAGAAAAAAAAAATTAATGTTCTTTTTCAAAAAAAAATCAAGGGTTATTCATACTCCTCACTTCACACCCCTAACTTCATACCCATTTATTCATACCCCTAACATCAAAACCCTAACTTCTTATCCATTTCTTCATACCCCTAAATTCATACAATTAATTTTAAATTAAAAAACAAAATACTTCTTTAATCAATTAAGGTCTCATACCCCTCACTTCATACCCATCACTTCATACCCCTAACTTCATACCCCTAACTTCATACCTCTCACTTCATACCCCTATCTAATTGAATACTTACAAAAATCACTTCTTTAATTAATTAGTGTTTTATATCCCTAATTTTAGGGTTTAGGATTTAGTTAAAAAAGTGGTTTTTATAAGTATTCAAGTAGTTAGGGGTATGAAGTTAGGGGTATGAGGCATTAATTGATTAAATAAGTGGTTTTTATAAGTATTTAATTAGTTAGGGGTATGAAGTTAGGGGTATGAAGTAAGGGGTATAAAGTTAGGGGTATGAAGAAAAGGGTATGAAGTGAATGAAGTTAGGGGTATAAAGTGAGGGGTATGCGACCTCAATTGATTAAAAAAGTTGTTTTTGTAAGTATTCAATTAGTTAGAGGTGTTGAAAAAGGGGTATGAAATGAGGGGAATGAAGAAAGGAGTATGAAGTGATGAGTATTAAGAAAGAGATATGAGACATTAATTAATTAAAAAAGTGGTTTTTGTAGGTATTCAATTACTTAGGGGTATGAAGTAAGGGGTATGTAGTGAGGGGTATGAAGAAAGGGATATGAATTTAGGGGTATGAAGAAAGGGATATGAAGTTAGGGGTATGATACATTAATTGATATTTATGGAAGATTCAACATCTGCAATGTAAGTGTCAGAAGATGACACATACACAAGAATGTGACCATATTTGATAGAGATCAACAATTGCCAAATAAAGCCAGTCATTGCTTTAAGTGTTGCTATCACCTCTAAGAGATGCTTACCCATCTTGCCTATAGTAGCTTCCCAAATACCAACACTAGATCCTTTATCCTTAACCTATTTTTGTTCATGACGAATTATAAATTCTTTGTCCCATAGATGTGCCCAGGTTCAGTAGCTAACAATTGTGTTTGCTTAATTTCAATCTCCACACAAACTAGAGACCTAGTGGTTTTGATTTTACATCATTTCTTAGTACAAGAATCCAGAAGCAACAAGTCCTCTTCAATATATTGACACTGGTTCTCCTTAGACAGGTCAAACACAAACCATTTAACATCTTCACAAGTGCAATATGTGTCCAGGGTCAACAACTAACAATTATGTTTACTTAATTTCAATCTCCACACAAACTAGAGATCTAGTGGTCCTAATTTTACATCATTCCTTAGTACAAGAATCTAGAAGCATCAAGTCCTCTTCAATGTATTGACATTGGTTCTCCTTAGATAGGTCAAACACAAACCATTTAACATCGTCACAAGTGCAATATATTCCCAGGGTCAACGTCTAATAATTGTGTTTGCTTAATTTCTATCTCCACACAAACTAGAGACCTAGTGATTCTGATTTTACATCCTTTCTTAGTACAAGAATCCAGAAGCAACAAGTCCTCTTCAATGTATTGACACTGGTTCTCCTTAGATAGGTCAAGCACAAACCATTTAACATCGTCACAAGTGCAATCTCTACCTTTACCTTCCCATTTTCTATCAAATAAGCTTCTGCTACCCATGGCTCAAAAGGGAAACTGGCCAGAATTGAAAAGCACTGTAGGATGCAGGAAGAATTGTATGTGTGTGTAGGAGAGAGAGACTAATAATTTATAATTCCATATGATAACAATCCATACTCTTAGTTGTTACATAACATACAACTAATAGAATTTATGAATGCATAATTGTTTCTCCAGCAGCCTTCCTTGATAAGCATTCCAAAAAGAGTGGAAATAACCCCCTTAAGTATATTACTAACAACACAACCAGTCTCTCTAAAATAAACCACAAAAAGAACCTTTCACAACCTCCATGTACCCTACTAAACTTCTAGGGGGAACATGTAGCAAATAAACTTCTGTTATCCATGGCTCTAAAGGGAAACAGGCCAGAATTGAAAAGCACTGTAGGGAGAACCATCATGACTCATACACAGAGAAGGGAGTGTGGAGAAATGTGTCTGTGTGTGAGTGAGAGAGAGATTAATAATAAGTTACACTAGTATAATTACGATATGATAACAATCCATACTGCTAGTTGTTACATAAAATATAGATAATCGAATTTTATGAATTTGTAGTTGTTTCCCCAGCAACCTTCCTCAATAAGCATTTAAAAAAAATGAAAATAACCCCCTTAATTATATCACTAACAACACATCCAATCTCTCTAAAAGAAACTTTGGAAACCTTCATTTACCCTACTCCTTCAGCAATGCTCAAGTCCTTTCTGTTTTCATTGGAAATCATAAACTGTGGTATGACACCATCAACACAGACTGACCTGAGAAATATATCTTTCTGCACCCTACTTAATATTCCAAAAAAGTAAACTTCTTTACATTTCAGCAACAAACATTGGAGACAAATCTCAACCACTCTCAGCAACTGGAGACATTCTTACTGTGACATTACTCATCAATTCCCAACAAAGACCTACTTACCAGTCATGACCACCAGAGCAAATAATCTTACCAGTGTCTTAAAGCAATACCTGGAGACCACATTCTAGTCTACCAAATTTCTTATGAACACAGGTTTGGTATTGTAAATGGCCAATGAGATAACATTGAACACAATATCAGCTTATATACGCCTCTTATATTTTAAAAGGACTCTTTGATGCTTCAAAGTCTGCATATAAAATGTTGTGATTTCAAAATAGGGATGAAGGGCTGACTAATTATGGCCACTCATTGAACCACTAATCAACAAATTCATAATATACAAGAATAAATATAGTAATATGATGTTAATCTTGACTACAAATATTTGGGCAGTCCCACTCTAAAATAAATAAATATATATATTTGGTCAAAATACGGGAATGTGGTTGCTTGCAACAATCTTCCTTTAACATTTAAGATCACCAATTTCATTTGGCACTCAAGTTCACCATAACCTGCTCTAAAAGTATGTTGTGCACAAGGGAGGAGGCAACATAGACAAACTAAGAGATATATCTTATTAATCATAAGTTGTGTAAAAAATATAATAACTCATACCCCTCACTAAATACCCCTCACTTCATACCCCTAAGTAATTGAATATTACAAAAACCTTTTTTTTAATCAATTAATGTCTCATATCACTTTCTTCATACCCCTCATTTCATACCTTTTCCTTCATACCCCTCACTTCATATCCCTTTTTTCATACCTCTAACTAACTAAATACTTGTAAAAACAACTACTTTAATCAATTAAGGTCTCATACCCATCATTTCATTCTTCTAACTTCATTCACTTCATACCCATTTCTCCATACCCTTTAACTTCATACACCTTTCTTCATACTTCTAAATTCATACCACTAACTGCATACCCCTTTATTCATACTCGTTTCTTCATACCCCTCACTAAATACCCCTCACTTCATACACCTAAGTAATTGAATACTTACAAAAATCACTTCTTTAATCAATTAAGGTCTCATACCCCTCACTTCATACCCCTAACTCCATTTACTTCATACCCCTTTCTTCATACCCCCTAACTTAATACCCATAACTTCATATCCCTTTATTCATTCCCCTTTCTTCATACCTTTCAAAAAAATACCTATATCTTCATACCCCTAAGTAATTGAATACTTAAAAAAACCACTTCTTAATATAAATTTTTGTCTCATATCTCTTTCTTCATACCTCTCACTTCATACCCCTTTCTTCATACCCCTCACTTCATACTCCTTTATTCACACCCCTCACTTCATACTCCTTTATTCATACCCCTAACTAATTGAATACTTACAAAAACCAATTCTTTAATCAATTAATGTCTCATATCCATTTCTTTATACCCCTCACTTCATACCTCTTTTTTCATACCCTTTTCTTCATACCTCTAACTTCATACCCCTAACTATTAAAAAATTACAAAAACCATTTCTTTAATCTATTAATGTCTCATACCCCTAACTAATTGAATACTTACAAAAACCACATCTTTAACTAAAACCTAAACCCTAAACCCTGAATAAAAGGGTATGAGACTTTAATTGATTAAAAAAAAGGTTTTTGTAAGTATTCCATTAGTAAGGGGTATGAAATGAGGGATATGAAGTGAGGGGTATAAATTTAGGGGTATAAATTTAGGGGTGTGAAGAAAGGGGTGTGAAGAAAGGGGTAAGAAGAAAGGGGTATGAAGTTAGGGGTGTGGAGTGAGGGATATGAAGTTAGGGGTATGAATAAAGGGTTATAAATTTTGGGGTGTGAAGTAAGGGGTATTGAGAAACATTGATTTTTTTTTGAAAAAAATATTAATTTTTTTTGGATTTTCTAAAGTTTTTGGAAAATTTTGATTTTCTAACGTTTTGATTTTTTTGTTTTTTTTTCTAAGGTTAAAAAATTAAAATTAAAATTTTGAAGTTCTTAAGTAGTGTTTTAGGGTTTAGGGTTTAGTTAAATAAGTGTTTTTTGTAAGTATTCAATTAATTAGGGTTATGAAGTTAAGGGTATGAGACATTAATTTATTAAAAAAATGGTTTTTGTAAGTATTTAATTATGCCGAGAGGTGTTCCTACACTGGCAAACAAGGGGGTGGGAGGCAAAGAGGTCATACATGTTATGTCGTAAATAATTTTTTTTATTTATTAAAAAACCGACATTAACAAAAACATTTAAAATATTTAAACTAAAACAACTGACTAACCAACTGTTGCAAACATTTAAAATATAATTTAATTATATTGTAAGGAAAGGCATCAAATGATTCTTATTTATCTATTTCAAAATCAAACACACCCCTAAGAAATGAGATAGGCGCATCGGGATTGATAACTCTCGGCATTTTTAGATATATATCCTTTATATCTAAGCTAGTTAGTTAGGGGTATGAAGTTATGGATATGAATTTAGGGGTATGAGACATTAATTTATTAAAGAGGTGGTTTTTGTAACTATTTAATTAGTTAGGGGTATATTTAGGGGTATGAAGTGAGGGATATAAGACATTAATTGATTATAGAAGTGGTTTTTGTAAGTATTCAATTAGTTAGGGGTATGAAGAAAGGGGTATGAAGTGAAAGATATGAAGTGAGGGGTATGAAGAAAGGGATATAAGACATTAATTTATTAAAAAAATTGTTTTTGTAAGTATTCAATTACTTAGAGGTATGAAGTAAAGGGTATTTAGTGAGGGGTATGAAGAAAGGGGTATGAAGTTAGGGTGTGAAGTTAGGGGTATGAGACCTTAATTGATTAAAGTTAGGGGTATGAAGTTAAGGGTATGAAGTTAGGGTGTGAAGTGAGGGGTATGAAGTTAGGGGTATTAAGTTAGGTGTATGAAGTTAGGGGTATGAGACCTTAACTGATTAAAGTTAGGGGTATGAAGTTAAGGGTATGAAGTTAAGGTGTGAAGTGAGGGGTATGAAGAAACATTGATTTTTTTTTTGAAAAACAAACATTGATTTTTTTGGATTTTCTAAAGTTTCTGAAAAAATAAATGATTTTCTAACATTTTGATTTTTTTGTTTTTTTTCTTCTAAGCTTAAAAATTTAAAATTAAAATTTTAAAGTTCCTAAGAAAAGAAAAAAAATTAAAGTTAAAAAAAAAAAAAACTCTTCTTTAATCAATTAAGGTCTCACTCCCCTTTCTTCATACCCCTTAAATTCATACCCCTAAAATCATACCCCTTTATTCATACCCCTCACTAAATACCCTTCACTTCATACCCCTAAGTAATTTAATACTTACAAAAACCACTTCTTTAATCAATTAATATCTCATACCCCTTTCTTCATACCCTTCACTGCATACCCCTAACTTCATTCAATTCATACCCCCTAACTTCAAACCCCTTTATTCATACCCCTTTCTTCATACCCTTCATTAAATACCCCTCACTTCATACCCCTAAGTAATTGAGTACTTACAAAAGCTACATTTTTAATCAATTATTGTCTCATATCCCTTTCTTCATACCCTCACTTCATACCCCTATATTCATACCCCTAACTAATTGAATACTTACAAAAACCACTTCTTTAATCATATAAGGTCTCATACCCATCACTTCATACCCCTAACTTCATTCACTTCATACCTCTTTCTTCATACCCATAACTTCATACCTCTCACTTCATACCCCTAGCTTCATACCCCAAGCTTCATACCCCTAACTAATTAAAATATTATAAAAACCACTTCTTTAATCAATTAAGGTCTCATAGCCCTCACTTAATACCCCTAACTTCATTAAATTCATACCCTTTTCTTCATACCCCTTTCTTCATATCTCTAAATTCACATCCCTTTATTCATACCCCTTTCTTCATACTTCTCACTTCATACCCCTCAGTAATTGAATACTTACAAAAACCATTTTTTTAATCAATTAATTTCTCATATCCCTTTCTTCATACCCCTCACTTTATACCCCTTTCTTCATACCCCTCACTTAGTACTCTTTTCTTCTTACCTAAAACCAATTGAATACTTACACAAATCACTTTTTTAATCAATTAAGATCTCTTACCCCTCTCTTCATACCCCTAAATTCATTCACTTCATATCTCTTTCTTCATACCCCATTTTTCATACCCCTCACTTCATACCCTTAAATTCATACCTCTAACTAATTAAATAATCACAAAAACAATTTTTTAATCAATTAATATTTCATACCCCTAACTAATTGAATACTTACAAAAACCACTTCTTTAACTAAAACCTAAACCTTAAACCCTAAACCTTGAAGTTAGGTATATGAGACATTAATTGATTAAAGAAGTGGTTTTTGTAAGTATTCAATTAGTTAGGGGTATGAAGTGAGGGGTATGAGACATTAATTTATTAAAGAATTAGATTTTGTAAATATTTAATTAGTGAGGGGTATGAAGTTAGAGGTATGAAGAAAGGGGTATGAAGTTAAGGGTATGAAGTTAGGGGTTGAAGAACACAAGCTTAGACTGAGAGGGGGTGGTGAACAGTATAACACCCACTTTTTACTTTCTTTCTAAACCAATATTAATTAGTGTCCTTAATTGCAATAATTAAATATAGCAGTGTACATTAATGACATAGATAACAATAGTAAACAAGTGCACAAATCACCACACACAATTGAGACACAAGATTTAACGTGGTTCCCCCAATGTGGGGTACTCCACAAGATAATCTCTTTATAATATTTCACACAGAAATAAGGATCCTTATCCTAATACAAATGATTACTTTGATCTGCTCAAAGCTAGGCAATCCACTGATCTGCTCAAGTAGGCAATCCATTAATCTGCTCAGCTAGGTAATCCACTGATCTTCTCAACAAGGCAATCCTAATCTACTTAGGTAGGTAATCCACTAATCTGCTCAGAAAGGTAATCTTGATTTGATTAGGTAGGCAATCCACTGATTTGCTTTAGCAAGCTCACCAAGAACTTACCCAAATATGCTCTAGCAAACTCACCAAGAACTTGGCCAAAATCTGCTCTAGCAAGCTCACTAAGAACTTGCCCAAAATATGCTCTAGCAAGCTCACTAATAACTTGCCCAAAACTGCTTCAACAAGCTCACCAAGAACTTGCCCAAAATATGCTCTAGCAAGCTCACTAAGAACTTGTCTAAAATTGCTTCAGTAAGCTCACCAAGAACTTGCCCAAAACTGCTCTAGCAAGCTCACTAAGAACTTGCCCAAAATATGCTCAACAAGCTCACCAAGAACTTGCTCAAAATCTTCTTATCAAGCTCACTAATAACTTGCTCAAAATCTGCTCAATAAGCTCACTAAGAACTTGCTCAAAATTTGCTCAACAAGCTCACCAAGAACTTGCCTAAAATTACTTTAGCAAGCTCACCAAGAACTTGCCCAAAATTGCTCTAGCAAGCTCACTAAGAACTTGCCCAAAATCTGATCAACAAGCTCACCAAGAACTTTCTCAAAATCTTCTTATCAAGCTCACCAAGAACTTGCTCAAAATATGCTCAACAAGCTCACCAAGAACTTGCTCAAAATCTGCTCAACAAGCTCACTAAGAACTTGCTCAAAACTACTCAACAAGCTCACTAAGAACTTGCTCAAAATCTGCTCATCAAGCTCACCAAGAACTTGCTCAAAATCTGTTCAAAAAGATCATCAATAACTTGCTCAAAATCTACTCAACAAGCTCATCAAGAACTTGCTCAAATATTATCCCAAATCTGTCCACAAATCTGTCCCAAAAGTCTTCTCAAAGGCTCAATCAATCATACACAAAAATTGCCACAAATCTATCCAAAAATCTGTCCCAAAATCCTTCTCAAAGGCTCAACCAATCATGCTCAAGTAGCACTCAAATATCATCCACAAATCTATGAAGACAAGGCTCAATGATGAACTCAATAATGAAATGCAATGCACTCTACAATGGATGAGAACAATGATCCATAATGATCTCAACTCAACTCAATTCAATATTAACTCAACTCAAATATTATAGAAGCATAAAGAGAATTGTTAGAGACTCAATATGTTCTAATCTCAAAGCTCAATCTCAACCCAAATCAAAATTATAGAATTGTTTGTTTCATGGGACTTGAACAATCACCTCACACAATCACTTGACTAGGCTCAATCAACTCAACTCAACCAATCACCACAAGGGATAACTCTTTCTCACAAAACCCTAGTCCAAGCATGTATCAACCAACTCAAATGTTTTCAACAATGCTCAACCACAAATCTCACATAACAATGATACTCATGTTATTTTCTAACTCAAGTTCTTTGCATAACCAATGGGCTTCAACAACTATGCTTATAAAACAAGGTTTAAACACAACTCTCATTGAAGCATTCAACCAACCACTTTCGAAAAGGAAACCACAATCATTCCTTTTCTCTCCAATGATATTTCAAAAATCATCCACCATAAACAAAGTCAATGGAGAATATTGCTCATACCTTTTGATGCCTTATTGGATGTCCACTAAATCTGCTACACTCAACAAACTTCTTTTTCAACTTTCAACAAGGGTTAGAGATCATGATTAATATCACAACAATAATATCCAAATAACACCTTATCACTCCTACTCAATAAGATACAACATGTCCCCTCATGAAAGAATTAATCACCTTTGAAAAAGAACCAAAACAACCTTCACTTTTGAAACCCTTTACAAAAATAGAAATATCTCTTTACATACACCTTATTTCTCCCTCTAAGCAAGTTAATCAAATAGCCCTCGAAATAAGATTTCCAACGATATATAATATGATATACTTTCAAAATGAGAAACACCAAAAATATCTCTTTTTCTAAACATGCATCACAACCCTTATTCCTCCTAGGGCAACTTTAGAAAAAATAAAATATATTAAAAAATTATTAACTTGCCTCTGTCCCTGACGGGATTCGATCTCGTGACGTCTCCTTGCTCAGCATCTTAACCACAGTGAAACTACCATTGGGCCACATGCCCTCACGTGTCCAAAGGGACATGAAAAAAAACTTATATCATAAACTTTTAGCACCCTTTGAAAAACTTAACAACGCTTCGAGCACTTCAACAAAGCAAATAACCATGGTGGGAATCGATTGTAGGACCTCCTGCGCAATATACAACGCACGAACCGCTAGGCCAAAGATGCCTATGCATCTTATTAAACTCCACGAATGATTTTTCAATAGACCAATGTCACACTTCTCTCTCTTTTCGCAATTCGTTCCCCAATCGAAGGCATTCGAAAAATAAGCGCTGGATTTCATAAAGTCTAAGCTTTTGTTGGCATATATATATATATGCCTTTCCTCTTTCTTTAGACTTCGGCACTATAAATTAATATAGCCTTTCCTCCTTTCTTTAGTCGGCGCTAAAATTAATATATTTAATTTTAAAATTAAAATTAAAATTTTAAATAATTTAAAATTAAAAATTTAAATAATTTAAAATTTAAACTAATATTTAAAAATAAATATCTCCATCATCGGGGCACCTTTTTCGACAAAACGAAAATCCAGTCTGGGTTTTAAGAAAAACCCATTTCAAATCTGCCATCCATGGTTTTAAATAAAACCTTTTATTTTACCTGCCTTGGTTTTCACAAAAACCCTATATATATCCATGCTCTCCAAAATATCATAAATGCTTATTTATGAAATGCTTTGGCCACCAAAACTCAATGTGATCCATGTGACATCAATGACAACATAAAATAACTCAAATTGCCAACAGGGGTGTGAAGTGAGGGGTATGAAGAAACATTGATTTTTATTTTTTTGAAAAAAAACATTGATTTTTTTGAAAAACCATTGATTTTTTTTGGATTTTCTAAAGTTTTTGAAAATTAATTGATTTTATAATGTTTATATATATATATATATATATATATATTTTATAAGCTAAAAAAATTAAAATTTTAAAGTTCCTATATTTTTTTAAATCAAAGTTTACAATTAAAAAAATTAAAATTAAAAAAAAGTGACTACTTTAATCTATTAAGGTCTCATACCCCTAAATTCATAACCCTCACTTCATACCCTTAACTTCATACCCCTCAATTCATACCCCTTTCTTCATACCCATAACTTCATACCCCTTTCTTCATACCCCTCTCTTCATACCCCTAACTTTAATCAATTAAGGTGTCATGCCCCTAACTTCATACCCTTCACTTCACACCACTTTCTTAATACCCATCACTTCATACCCCCTTCTTCATATCCCTAAATTTATACCCCTTTATTCATATCCCTTTCTTCATACTCCTCATTAAATACCCCTCACTTTATACCCCTAAGTAATTAAATATTTACAAAAACCACTTCTTTAATCAATTAATTTATCATATCCCTTTCTTCATACCCCTCACTTCATAGCCCTTTCTTCATACCCCTCACTTCATACCCCTAACTATTTTAATACTTACAAAAACCACCTTTTTAATCAATTAATATCTCATACCCCTCACTTCATACCCCTAACTTCATTCACTTCATATCCTTTTCTTCATACTCCCTAAATTCATACCCCTAACTTCATACCCTTTTATTCATACCCTTTTCTTCATACCCATTTTTTTATACCCCTCACTAAATACCCCTCACTTTATACACCTAAGTAATTGAATACTTACAAAAATCACTTTAATAAATTAATATCTCATATCTCTTTCTTAATACCTCTCTCTTCGTACCTCGTTCTTCATACCCCTTTATTCATACCCCTAAATAATTAAATACTTACAAAAACCACTTCTTTAATCAATTAAGGTCTCATACCCCTCACTTAATACCCCTAACTTCATTCACTTCATACCCCTTTATTTATACCCCTTAACTTCATATCTTTTTCTACATACCCCTAACTTCATACCCCTTTCTTCATACCCCTCACTAAATACCCCTTACTTCATACCCCTAAGTAATTGAATACTTACAAAAACCACTTATTTAATCAATTAATGTCTCATATCCCTTTCTTCATACCCCTAACTAATTGAATACTTACAAAAACCACTTATTTAATCAATTAAGATCTCATACCCCTAACCTTATTCACTTCATACCTCTTTCTTCATACCCATTAACTTCATACCTCTTTCTTCATACCCCTAAATTTATACCGCTAACTTCTGTTGGCAATTTTGGGTATCTTGAGTACATTGCCTTTGCTCAAGTATAGTTGTTGTCATTGATGTCAAAGAAACTCTTGGTAGTTGTTGTCTTTGATGTCAAGGAGTTCTTGAATCAATTTGATTAATTGACTAAGTATGTGTTTTGTTGAAGGTTTCAGCTGGTCAGTAAGTCTCCAAGAAAATCAGAGTAGCCCAGTTGCCAAAAATCTAGAAAAAGATAAGTTAGAAAAAGGTTGCGGGCTGTTGGAAAAACTGTCACGATTTCGCGACATGTTTGAGGAGAGAGAAAGCACTGGTAAAACTGTCACAATTTCATGACATGTTTGAGGAGAGAGAAAGCGTTGGAAAAACTGTCATGATTTCACGACATGCTGGAAGGCAAAGGCAAAGCTGGCAAAATTGTCATGATTTCGCGACATGTTTGAGGAGAGAGAAAATTCAGGCAAAACTATCGTGATTTCCCGACAAGTTGAGTTGGCAGAGTTGAGTTGTAGGAAGTGTCGCGATTTCGCGACAAGTTTCAATGAAGTTGTACGGATGCAGAAAGCATCGCGATTTCATGACATGTTCCAGTTTCACGAGCAGTTGGTAGAAAAAAGCTTAAGGCAACGAAAGCATTGCGATTTCACGACATGTTCCAGTTTCACGAGCAGTTGGTAGAAAAGAGCGTAAGGCAGCGAAAGCGTCACGATTTCACAACATGTTCCATTTTTGCTAGTGCAAACCGAGGAAAGGTTGAAGATGTAAGAAGTGTCATGATTTCATGACAAGAATCATGATGACATCAGCAAAAGCAAATATGTCACGATTTCACGACAAGAGCAGCAAGGAAGGCCTTACAAACTAAAGCATCGTGATTTCGTGACAAGAATCATGATGATGTCAGCAAAAGCAAAATGTGTCACAATTTCACGACAAGAGCAGTGAGTAAGGTCTTGCAGACTAAAGCGTCACGATTTCATGACAAGAATTCTGATGACATCAGCAAAGTCAAGGAGCATCGCGATTTCACGACAACAGGCTCAAGCAAGGCATAAGGCAGACTACAGTGTCATGATTTTGCGATAGCAAGCTAGCAAAAGTGTACGAAAGGTTGTAGTGTCGCGATTTCATGACAACAAACCAAAGAAGGTGCACGACAGGCAGTAGTGTCATGATTTTGCGATAGCAAGCTAGCAAAAGTGAACGAAAGGCTGTAGTGTCACGATTTCGCAACAACAAACCAAAGAAGACGCACGATAGGCAGTAGTGTCACGATTTCGTGACAGCAAGTGATACAAGGTGTACGGAAGACAAAGGCGTAGCGATATCATGACATGTTTGAGTTTTGTGCTAGTAAAGCTATAGAATAGTAGAGGCGGTTGAAGCCGACGGAGTTAACCTTTGTCGACGAAGTGCAAGGTTTTACAGCCGACGTATTTGAAGGTTAAACAAGCCGACTAAGATCAAGGTTCTAATCATGAGATTGCAAGTATAAAAGGAGGGTTGTTTGATTTGTTTTAATTATTGATTGAAGTGTGCGTTTGAAGAGTGGCGTTCGTAGACTTAGTGCGTTAGTAAGGTTCGATCATCGAAAAGGCAAGTTGCGAAGTGCGATTGAAGTATAAGAGTGCATTCTGTCTAATCGTCTAAGTGCAAAGATTGTGCTGCTATTCATGTGAAGACTGTGCTGCTGTATGCATGAAGATTGCACTACTGTGTTTTCATAGAAGTGGAAAAGATAGTGCTGCTATAAGTTGAGAAAATATTGTTGTTGCGACATTCAAAGACAGCGCGCAGAAGTGAAGGGTTCGATAGCCAAAGTGTTGTGTACTACTGTTTGCTATTGTGATTGCACAGAGAGTGAGGACAGTACTACGGTGGATGCACAAAGGAGCAGAAGGTGTTGTTGTTGCAACATTCAAAGAACAACGCACAGAAGTGAAGGGTTCGACAATCGAAGTGTTGTGTATAGCTGTGTACTGTTGTGTACTATTGTAAATGCGCAAAACTGTGCAAGAGTTGGTTTCGACCAAACACAGTTGTGACAGAACAGTAAAGACTTGGAGATTGCTTTGAGCAAGCATTTGAAGAGCTTGTGAACCATTCTTCCTTAACCAATTTGAGGACCAGATTGAGGACAAAATTTGAGGCAGAAAGAGGACATTTGTGCTAGACCGAAGGACTGCATTTAGTGCAAATTCAAGGACCAATTTTGCAATGACAGAGTTGAGGCTGGAGATCTCCAACCAGATCATGGAAGACAGGTGTCTTCTATGGAAAGAGTTCCACTTACTAAGGGCATAGGAGATAGAGGTCTTCTAGAGGGTCACCAGCCAAGATAGAATTAGGGGAAAGTGTCTCCTTTGAGCTGAGGCTCATAAACATTGTAATCGAGAAGGATTCCTAGAGGTTTTTCCAAAGAACTTTGAGATAACTTTTAGAGGAAAGTTTTGTGGATGAACCACATCAAAATTGTTGTGTCACTTTGTGGATGATCTTGTGTATTGTTTTGATATTGCTTTGGATATATTGCTTTATTGTTTTGAACTATAAATGAAAAGTAAAAAGAGATCTTATACTGTTGACCCCCCCTCTCAGTATAAGCTTATGTTCTTCAATTGGTATCAGAGCCAGTGCCTTTGGAAAGTTTAACATCTTGAAGGAAAAGTTTGCAAAGAACACAATGGACTACTCAAGTGGCAATGCAACACCTATTCTGGATGGATCAGATTTCGGTCTATGGAGTGCAAGAATGAAAGTCTATCTTATGGCTCTTGGTAATGAGGTATGGGAAGTTATTGAAGATGGGTACACCATTCCTGCAAATGGTCCTTACACTAAAGAAGACAGGCTTCTACATCACAACAACTCAAAATCCATGAATGCAATCTTAAAAGGTTTACAGAAGGTTGATCTTACCAAAGTTATTCACTGCAAGACAACTAGTGAGATGTGGAAACAATTGCAGGTTGTTCATATAGGTGATGCAAATGTTCGAAAGGCCAAATTGAGACATTTTAAAGGTATGTTTGAACAACTCAAGATGAATGATGATGAAAATATTAGTGACTACATGCTTCGGATGGATGAGATTGTGAACTCCATGAAAGACTTAGGTCTTGAACTTGCTAAAAATGATGTGTGTGATAAGATTTTAAGATCTCTTCCTAATAGATTTAGTGAAAATATTTTTGCTATTGAGGAAGCCAAATATTTAGATAAATTGAAAAAGGATGAGCTCCATAGTATTCTTGCAGCATTTGAGTTGAGAACTCAAGTGAAAGTTGATTTAAAGAAAGAGGCAGCTTTCAAAGCTACCAAGAAATCAAAGGGAAAATAGATTCAAGAAAGTGATGAGTCTTCTAGTGAGGAAGAGGCATATTACATCAAGAAAGGCAAGTTTTCCAAAAAGCACAAAAGCAAGAAAAATATAAGATGTTTCAATTGTGGGAAATTTGGTCATTATGCTACTGACTGTACTATTTCCAAAGATGAAAGTGATGAAGATATACAGGATGTTAAGAGCAAGGATTCTAAAAAGTACAGGTATTACAAAAAGAACAAAGACGTGTACAACAATCACAAGAAAAGCAAAGATGAGTACAATAATCAGGGAAAGAGGCATTCTCACAAGAATAAGAAAAGCTTCTACTTAGACAAACCAAGTAAGTGTTCTAGCAGTGATAGTGAAAGTTCTTCTAGTGATGATGAAAATGAGATGCTGCTCATTTCAGAAAAAGAGGAAGAACCGAAACATAAATTCATTATCATGAAATGTTATAGATGTGGAAATTTTGGGCACCTTCAGGATGATTGAAAAAATAATGACTTGGCTGCTAGTATGTATGAGGATGCTTCAAAAAAATACAATGAAGATGCATGTATGGTTTTGAAAAAGGTAGCACCTCTAGTGATAAGAAATCTGAAAAAGGCCGTGATAATTCAAAGTGCCATCAAATAGAGGATCTTGAATGTGAACTCAATAATGCTCTTAGTGTTTTGAAAAAGGAAAGAAAGAAGAATGATAGACTCAAGATTAAATTAGATGAATGTTGTATGGAGAGAGATGAACTTATAGAAAATCTTGAAGTCTCTATGGCTAAGTCACAAGAACTTAGGAATGAGTTGGATTCTAAAATTCTGGAGTATAATGAGTTAGAACAGGAAATGGCTTCTCTAAAAGAAGAAAATAAGGATTACAAGGATAAGCTCTATAGATTTCAGGATAGCTCCAAGAAAGTTAAGTCTCTCATTAATAGTCAAAGAAATCCAACAGATAAAACAGGTCTCGATTTTGTTGAGCCGCACAAGAAACAGGTTGGGGAATCCAGCAAGAGATTTCAAAAGGAAGAAAGCTCTGATGAAGAAACTACTTCAGACCATAAGTCCGTGAGTAATGAATGCACAGAAATAGAAAACAATATTTAGATTGAGAAGAAGTTTTCGAGATCCATGAAGTTGAATAAAAGAAAATTTCACGGCACATGTTTTACGTGTCACAGATTTGGTCACATGGCTGTACATTGCATGACTCAAGTGAAGAAAGTAAATGACAGTTTCAGGAGACGTAATTTCTTTCAAGGATATTGCTACTCTTGTCAACAATTCGGGCACAAGGCAATTTTTTGTAAGAGAAATAACAGGAACTGGGTTAATCAGAACAGGCGGATTCAAAGAACAGCCATGCCTGAAAGAAATAATATTTTTACTTGCTATAAGTGCAACAATGAAGGTCACCTAGCTAGACAGTGTAGAGCTGATCTTCCGAGATACAGGAACATAAACAACAGTATGAACAAGTCCAAGGATCAAAGCATGGATAAGAACAGGAATGACAATAGAAACAAGAAAAGTGATATGAATAGGTTCAAGGATCAAGGTATGAAGAAAAACAGGAATAATGAAAGGAACAAGAACAGCAGTATGAACAGGTCTGAGGATCAAAACAGTAACAAAAATAGCAATGTGGAAAAATAATTCAAGAGAAGGCCCAAGAAAGAAATAGTAGACATTAATGATGATGAGTGTCTAATGGGAGTTTCACTCCCAACCCTATTTTAAATCACCTTAATAGAAGGTGGGGGAGGGATTAAGCTAAGAGACTCATTCTTAGTCCCAAACCCCAAAGGTGACCCTTTGCCATTGATGACAAAGGGGGAGAGATTTGAGTAAGGGGGAGAGATATGTGTAAGGGGAAGTGCTTCAAGTGTAGAGAAGAGCTTCAAGTCAGGGGGAGCAAAAACTTCAATTGCAGAATTCTCAGTTGATGGATCAGTTGGTTCAGTTTTGGCTCTTAAGATATGTTTTTAGTTAAGGGTTGCCATCAATGACAAAGGGGGAGATTGTTGGCAATTTTGGGTATCTTGAGTACATTGCCTTTGCTCAAGTATAGTTGTTGTCATTGATGTCAAAGAAGCTCTTGGTAGTTGTTGTCTTTGATGTCAAGGAGTTCTTGAAGCAATTTGATTAATTGTCTAAGTATGTGTTTTGTTGAAGGTTTCAGCTGGTCAGTAAGTCTCCAAGAAAATCAGAGTAGCCCAGTTGCCAAAAATCGAGAAAAAGATAAGTTAGAAAAAGGTTGTAGGTCGCTGGAAAAACTGTCACGATTTAGTGACATGTTTGAGAAGAGAGAAAGCGCTGGCAAAACTGTCACGATTTCACATGTTTGAGGAGAGAGAAAGAGCTGGCAAAACTGTCATGTTTTCGCGACATGCTGGAAGGTAGAGGCAAAGCTGGAAAAACTGTCACGATTTCGTGACATGTTTGAGGAGAGAGAAAGTTCACGCAAAACTATCGTGATTTCCTGACAAGTTGAGTTGGCAGAGTTGAGTTGTAAGAAGTGTCACGATTTCGTGACAAGTTTCAATGAAGTTGTACGAATGCAGAAACTGTCGTGATTTCGTGACATGTTCCAGTTTCACGAGCAGTTGGCAAAAAAAAGCTTAAGGCAGCGAAAGCATCGCAAT
Organism: Wollemia nobilis; assembly: GCA_028583015.1. Lineage (NCBI taxonomy): Eukaryota > Viridiplantae > Streptophyta > Pinopsida > Araucariales > Araucariaceae > Wollemia > Wollemia nobilis. Next base: position 112,440 of record JAQPPZ010004521.1, on the reverse strand, counting down.
TTCGTGACATGTTCCAGTTTCGCGAGCAGTTGGCAGAAAAGAGCTTAAGGCGACGAAAGCGTCGCGATTTCGTGACATGTTCCATTTTCGCTAGTGCAAACCGAGGAAAGGTTGAAGATGCAAGAAGTGTCACGATTTCACGACAAGAATCATGATGACGTCAGCAAAAGCAAATATGTCACGATTTCGTGACAAGAGCAGCAAGGAAGGCCTTGCAGACTAAAGCGTCACAATTTCGCGACAAGAATCATGATGACGTTAGCAAAAGCAAAATGTGTCATGATTTTGTGACAAGAGCAGTGAGGAAGGTCTTGCAGACTAAAGCGTTGTGATTTTGCGACAAGAATTCTAATGATGTCAGCAAAGTCAGGGAGCGTCGCGATTTCGTGACAACAGGCTCAAGCAAGGCATAAGGCAGACTACAGTGTCGCGATTTCATGAAAGCAAGCTAGCAAAAGTGTACGGAAGGCTGTAGTGTCACGATTTCATGACAATAAACCAAAGAAGCTACACGACAGGCAGTAGTGTCACGATTTCGTGACAGCAAGCTAGCGAAAGTGAACGGAAGGCTGTAGTGTCATGATTTTGTGACAACAAACCAAAGAAGATGCACAACAGGCAGCAGTGTCATGATTTCATGACAGCAAGTGATACAAGGTGTATGGCAGACAAAGGCATAGCGATATCGCAACATGTTTGAGTTTTGCGCTAGTAAAGCTACAGAACAACAGAGGCAGTTGAAGCCAACGGAGTTAACCTTTGCCGACGAAGTGCAAGGTTTTACAGCCGATGTATTTGAAGGTTAAACAAGCCAACTAAGATCAAGGTTCTAATCATGAGATTGCAAGTATAAAAGGAGGGTTGTTTGATTTGTTTTAATTATTGATCGAAGTGTGCGTTTGAAGAGTGGTGTTCGTAGACTTAGTGCGTTAGTAAGGTTCGATCATCAAAAATGCAGAGTGTGAAGTGCGACTGAAGTATAAGGGTGCATTCTATCTAATCGTCTAAGTGCGAAGATTGTGATGTTGTTCATGTGAAGATTGTGTTACTGTATGTGTGAAGATTGCACTACTATGTTTTTGCAGAAGTGGAAAAGATAGTGGTGCTATAAGTTGAGAAAGTATTGCTGTTGCGAAATTTAAAGACATCGTGCAGAAGTGAAGGGTTCGATAGCCAAAGTGTTGTGTACTGCTGTGATTGCACAGAGAGTGAGGACAGTACTACAGTGGATGCGCAAAGGAGCAAAAGGTGTTGTTGTTGCAACATTCAAAGAACAACACACAAAAGTGAAGGGTTCGACAGCCGAAGTGTTGTGTACTGCTGTGTACTACTGTAAATGCGCAAAACTATGCAAGAGTTGGTTTTGACCAAACACAGTTGTGACAGAACAATAAAGACTTGGAGATTGCTTTGAGCAAGCATTTGAAGAGCTTGTGAACCATTCTTCCTTAACCAATTTGAGGACCAGATTGAGGACAAAATTTGAGGCAGAAAGAGGACATTTGTGCTAGATCGAAGGACTGCGTTTAGTGCAAATTCAAGGACCAGTTTTGTGGTGACAGAGTTGAGGACAAAGATCTCCAGCCAGAGCAGGGAAGACAGGTGTCTTCTGTGGAAAGAGTTCCACTTGCTAAGGGCATTGAAGATAGAGGTCTTCTAGAGGGTCACCAGCCAAGACAAAATTAGGGGAAGGTGTCTCCTTTGAGCTGATGCTCATAAACATTGTAATCGGGAAGGATTCCTAGAGGTTTTTCCAAAGAAATTTGAGATAACTTTTAGAGGAAAGTTTTGTGGATGAGCCACATCAAAATTGTTGTGTCACTTTGTGGATGATCTTGTGCATTGTTTTGATATTGCTTTGGATATATTGCTTTATTGTTTTAAAGTATAAAGGAAAAGTAAAAAGAGATCTTATACTATTCACCCCCCCCTCTCAGTATAAGCTTGTGTTCTTCATATCCCCTAACTTCATATCTTTTTCTACATACCCCTAACTTCATACCCCTTTCTTCAAACCCCTCACTAAATACCCCTTACTTCATACCCCTAAGTAATTGAATACTTACAAAAACCACTTCTTTAATAAATTAATGTCTCATATCCCTTTCTTCATACCACTAACTAATTGAATACTTACAAAAACCACTTATTTAATCAATTAAGATCTCATACCCCTAACCTTATTCACTTCATACCTCTTTCTTCATACCCATTAACTTCATACCCCTTTCTTCATACCCCTAAATTCATATCGCTAACTTCATACCCCTTTCTTCATACCCCTCACTTCATACCTCTAAGTAATTGAATAGTTACAAAAACCACTTTTTTTAATCAATTAATGTTTCATATCTATTTCTTCATACCTCTCACTTCATACCCCTTTCTTCATACCCCTAACTAATTGAATACTTGTAAAAACTACTTTTTTAATCAATTAAGGTCTCATATCCCTCACTTCATACCCCTAACTTCATTCACTTCATACCCCTTACTTCATAACCCTCACTTCATACCCCTAAATTCATACCCCTAACTTCATACCCCTAAGTAACTAAATACTTACAAAAACCATTATTTTAATCAATTAATGTCTCATACCTCTAACTTCATATCCCTCACTAATTGAATACTCATAAACCACTTTTTTAAATAAACCCTAAACCCTAAAGTTAGGGGTATCAAAAATTAATTGATTAAAGAAGTGGTATTTGTAAGTACTAAATTAGTTAGGGGTATGAAGTGAGGGTTATGAAGTTAGGGGTATGAAATGAGGGTTATGATGTTAGGGGTATGAGACATTAATTGATTAAAGAATTGGTTTTTGATTTAATTAGTGATGGATATGAAGTGAGGGGTATGAAGTTAGGGATTATGAAGAAAGGGGTATGAAGTAAGGGGTATGAAGAAACATTGATTTTTTTTGTTTTTGAAAAAAACATTGATTTTTTTTTTGCATTTTCTAAAGTTTTTGAAGAAAATTTGATATTTTATGATTTTGATTTTTTATCTTTTTCTAAGGTTAAAAAATTAAAATTAAAATTTTAAAGTTCCTAAAAAAAAATAAAAAAAATTGAAGTTAAAATTAAAATTTTAAAGTTCTTTTTTTTTTTAATTAAAGTTTACAATTAAAAAAAAATCACTTCTTTAATCAATTAAAGTCTCATACCCCTAACTTCATACCCCTCACTTCATACCCCTAACTTCATACCCATTTCTTCATACCCGTTTCATCATACCCCTTTATTTGTAACCGTCTCTTCAAAACTCTAATTTTAATCAATTAAGGTCTCATACCCCTAAATTCATATCCCTCACTTCACACCTTTTTCTTCATACCCCTCATCATACCCCTCACTTCATACCCCTAACCTCGTACCCCTAAATTCATACCCTTTATTCATCCCCCTAAATTCATACCCATTTCTTCGTACCCCTAAATTTATACCCCTAACTTCATACGCCTTTATTCATATCCCTTTCTTCATATCCCTCACTCAATACCCCTCACTTTATACCCCTAAGTAATTGAATACTTACAAAAACTTCTTATTTAATCATACCCCTTTTTTCATACATCTCTCTTTATACCCCTCTCTTCATACCTCTAATATTAATCAATGAATATCTCATACCCCTAACTTCATACCCCTCACTTCACACCTCTCACTTCACACCCCTTTCTTCATACCCCTCACTTCATACCCCTTTCTTCATACCCCTTTCTTCCTACCTCCTTTATTCATACCCGCTAACTTCATACCCCTTTCTTCATACCCCTAAATTCATACCCCTCTATTCATACCCATTTCTTCATACCCCTAAGTAATTGAATACTTAAAAACCACTTCTTTAATCAATTAATATATCATATCCCTTTCTTTATACCCTTTTCTTCATACCTCTCACTTCATACCCCTTTCTTCATACCCCTAACTAATTGAATACTTAAAAAAACCACTTATTTAATCAATTAAGGTCTCATACCCTTCACTTCATACCCCTAACTTTATTCATTTCATATCCATTTCTTCATACCCCCCAACTTTATACACCTAACTTCATACCCCTTTCTTCTTATTCATACCCCTAACTTCTTATCCCTTTATTCATACACCTTTCTTCATTTCCCTCACTAAATACCTCTCACGTAATACCCCTAAGTAATTGAATACTTACAAAAACCTCTTCTTTAATCAATTAAGGTCTCCTATCTCTTTTTTCTTACCCCTCACTTCATACCTCTTTCTTCATACCCCTAACTAATTGAATACTTATAAAACCACTTCCTTAATCAATTAAGGTCTCATACCCCTAACTTCATTCACTTCATACCTCTTCATTAATACTCCTCCCTTCATACCCCTAACTACATACACCTAAATTCATACCTCTTAACTATTTAAACACTTAAAAAAAATACTTTTTTAATCGATTAATGTCTCATACGCCTAACTAATTGAATACTTATAACAACCATTTCTTTAACTAAATTCTAAACCTTAGACCCTATACCCTAAACTCTAAAATCTAAATCTTGAAGGTAGGGGTATGAGACATTAATTGATTAAAGAAGTAGTTTTTGTAAGTATTCAATTAGTTAGGGGTATGAGACATTAATTCATTAAAGAATTGGTCTTTGTAATTATTCAATTAGTGAGGGTATGAAGTGAGGGGTATGAAGTTAGGGTAATGATAAAATGGGTATAAAGTTAGGGGTGTGAAGTGAGTGGTATGAAGAAACATTGATTTCTTTTTTGAAAAAATATTGATTTTTTTTTATTTTCTAAAGTTTTTGAAAAAAATTGATTTCCTAATGTTTTGATTTTATTGTTTTTTTCTAAGATTAAAAAATTAAAATTAAAATTTTAATGTTCTTAAGTAAAAATGGAAAAAAAAAAAGTTAAAATTAAAATTTTAAAGTTTCTAGTTTTTTTTAATTAAAGTTTACAATTTAAAAAAATTAAAATTAAAAAAAATCACTTCTTTAATCAATTAAGGTCTCATACCCCTAACTTCATACCCGTCACTTCATATCCCTATCTTCATACCTCTCAATTCATATCACTTTCTTCATACCCCTCTCTTCATACCCCTCACTTCATACCCCTTTCTTCATAACCCTCACTTCATACCCCTCACTTCATACCCCTTTCTTCATAACCCTCACTTCATACCCCTCACTTCATACCCCTTTCTTCATACCCCTAACTTCATACCTCATTCTTCATACCCTTTTATTCATACCCTTTTCTTCATACCCCCTAATTTCACATCCCTTTCTTCATACCCCTAAATTCATACCATTAACTTCATAACCTGTTCTTCATACTCCCTTTCTTCATACCCCTAACTTCATACACCTTTCTTCATACCCCTAATTTCATACCCCTAACTTCATACCCCTTTCTTCATACCCCTCACTAAATACCCCTCACTTCATACCCCTCACTAAATACCCCTCACTTCATACCCCTAAGTAATTGAATAATTATAAAAACCACTTCTTTAATAAATTAATGTCTATCACAACCCACCTTGGAGGAACTATTGATATGCTATTCGTATTGTGATGGTTGATTTATAATGCTTAATATATTTGCATTATATTTATTTTAGCTAAGAGAAAATGATGCTGCATGCATTGACTGTTTGCAGGAACGAGTATTCTCGTAGGTGGAATATTTACCACTGAGATATGAAAAATGGGAAATGATGACAAAGATAACTCACCAGGTAAAGCTCTTGTTTCTATCATCACTAGTTATTTCTCTGATGGCGGTGTTACCAAAGGAATCACTCCTAAACTCCCGCCACTCAAAGCAAAAATAGTGATGGGAAACAACAAGCAAATGCATTGAGTGCTTACATATTATTTATGTAAAATAAGTTGGTTGCATCATTAATTTGCATGAAGAAAGTATACCTTGAAAATGCACATTTATTAATGTTTGGCATTTTAATATTTTAAATTATATGCCTTTATGCATAACATTTAAGCATTCTTTAGAATAGAGATTAATTGTTTGAGCATACTTGTTTAATGTAATTGACCTTATTTTTGAAAGAAAGTTAGGTGGCTTATCTTTTATGGACATGTCCAAACTCTATTGGACCAAAAAAATGAAAATATTACCTTATAAATAAAATATCACATTTTTTCCTACACATGGCAATTTTGGGAGGATTGTAGGACTCCTCTCTTATTTTTAACAATTCAAAATCTAAGAACTCATACTCTCAATAGTATTAGTGCTCTTAGGTTGAGGGACAAAGGACATGTAGTCAACCCATACCTTATCTCTAGGGAATCCCTCGTATTAAAATAATATATTTTTGAAGAAATTTGCATGTGAAAAAAAAGATAGAAATGAAATAAAATATTGAAGAACATCTCTATTGTTTAGTAGAGATGGGTTTATAAATTGCCTTAGGGATTGAGAAAATAGGGCATGCTAAGCTTGGTGAATAGTGGTGGAGGATAGGAGAAGGACCTTTAGTGGCTTTGCGAGATTTCTAGGTGTGGAAGTTTCCTTTCCTATTCCTTTATGTATGATTAATATGTATACCTTGTATATTTCTTATTTACTTTGGATGAGGTTTGTGATAATTCATGAAAGACCATTTATATGTTATATGGTATCTGTTATACTTTGAATGTCTATACACTATGGTTTATACTATATTGATCTTGGCCAACTATCCACATCATAGAAGTCATGACTAGTTTTAGCTTCTTTCATCCGACCAGATGGATGGTGTCATAGAGGCATTGATTAGAAATATTTATGCACTCAGTAGTCAAATTTATGATGTCATGATTCCCTAGTTTAATTTGAGGATACTACTGTTGGCTATGTGAGATCCCTTTAATTCCTTGTAACCACATAATAGAATCATGGGAATATATGATTGTATGTCGGTATTGGAGATTTAGTCCATAGCAAAAGTAGTCCTCCAGTTCGTGTCATTTCAATGTGTAATTTACTAGGACTCACAAACTCAACTGCCATGTGCCTTATCTTCTAATGATCACTATTCATGTTGACAGAGCAGGTGACTGGTTGTTTTTGGAATTTCGTTCCACTTTAATGTTTCTTCCTCCAAGGTTTTTAATGTGCTATTTTTGGAAGGTAATCCCTAGATTTTTGAAGATAATTGCAGTCCATCACTGGCACTATGAAATGTTAGCCACTACGTTCTATAACTCTCCTTCTGCGCATGATCTGACTCACGGAGTATGTTGTCATTACATCCATTCTATGTGTGTCTTTCCACCAGCCCCCAATAAGTAATTGATCTACGATGACTTCGATGTCTCTACGCATTAACATAATCTCTTCAATTCATAGGTGATTCTCCTTAGAGTAACCATGGTCATATTCAACTAATAACATTGCTTCTATGGTAGAACATCGAATTGCTTATTTTTTTGCATCATTTCTTATGTGATCCAACCAGCTAAACTAGCCACTTGATTTCAATTTATGATTAAGAGAATTACTGACATAATATCTTAGTATTGATATGGTAAATTTCTATCATATGGTCATGGTTGTGTCTTCATAGGGAAGTGACCTGCAATGATTAATCAAAGCCCTTGTTAAGCAACGATGTTACAATCGATGTTCCCATTTGGGAACTAATCTGGTCTACAGAGGTTTTCCCCATCAAGAGCTTGTGTTATGCCATACCACTTCCTCAACTCCTACTCCTTGGCATACTGCATAGCTTTGAACCTACAATTCAAATATGTATTTACTCAAACTAATAGCAATATCACTATGGGAGACACTCAAGATTGATCAAAACCTCGTGCTTGCACCTGTTCATTTTGTTATTACAATAGATTAGGATATTATCTGCTTATTGTAAAACCAATTAGCTTTTCCTATTCTATATTATAGGTTTGTGCACTTTGACAGTTGCACTGATTTTTTGAATAGTATAGGATGTTACTAACAATGGTTACCAATACCATAGGAGATGGTGATAAAACCAATTATACCATTTCATTTCATACATTTGAAACATTTCCCCAATATGAAAAATGAGTTGTCTAGTTGTTAAATTCAACATTGATACATTTGTAGTATATAAGGATGGGGTAAAGAGTAGATTTAACTTGGTATTTCGGGAATAACCCCTCTTACCTTTGTGTGATTCCTAAAATTAGATACTGAAAGTGCAGTTTGAACTTATCTGAAGCTCTCTGTAGTGTTATATTCTCGATTATTCTTTGATTAAAGAGGTGCATAATAATTATATTGAAATTTTAACTCAAGCATTAGTGATTATGGGTGTACATTTTAAGATATGGATTAAAGTATAGGTACTTGTGAAATCATGCTTTATTTGGATTGTCTATTTTTTTTTAAGGGAGGGAACTCCTTTTGTGAACAATGACTTTTATATTCAAGTAAAATAGAGTGAGGTGATAAAGTAATCAAATATAGAGACCAAAATAGAATAAAATTACTAGATAGAACAATTGAATGAATTTGTGACAAGTTACCTTTGGTTTGAAAATCTATTTTGTCTACTAGAACTAGGATTTATTCTAAGTTAATTGTTGAATTCTTTAAATGGGATGAATGGATTAAAAGAATTGATATGAAATATTCTTGATTATTGAGGATGGATGGGTGTCCAACCCTCGAGAAGAGGTTTGGGACTCTTCCTATATTTGGCTATAATCCAAACGTATGTTGATATAATTTTGAATTGATCCTTATTGTGATGCATGTGGAAAAGAATGATTGACCATTGCATACTTCGTTATTGCATTGAAAGTTATAAAATTTGGCATTTATGTAATGCTTAATTGCATAAGTATGGTTTGCTTGTGTTTGCATTGGCATTTATTGCACTCGAGTTGTCCTGATCCCTTACAAAATCATCTCTCTCACCTCATGAAGATGCAAGGAAACCAGAGAAGATTCAAGAAGCCATTATTGAAGACTCTTTGATATATATTTGATTATGTTCATTATTTATGTAATTTTTCTAAATGGCTGAAAAGATAAAGCCAAGTGATGTAATATTGGATGTATTTTTATTACTGCTTTGTAAATTAGAAAGGAATTATTTCATTAGATAGCAAATGATGTATAGCAAGGAAGCATTGTAACTTATATCATCATATCAATTAGGTAAAGATGATGTATAGTTTTGGAAATATTATTCAATGAAAGTATGTTGAAATAGAATTGTCTCTCTGTTCTACTTGTATATTTATTTCTTTAAGGTTATAGAAATATAAGCATGAGAACCAAACATTCGAAACATAGTTAGATGAAGATTAATTCATGAATAATATATTCACAAAAGAAGCATTCTCAAGACTCGAAACTCATGGGCTAAGTACCACCACCACCAAACTTGACAATACCTCGAAGATAAGTGAATTCTTATAATAATGCTTAAGATATTTAACCCATGTTATATGTAAGTAACCACAAGCTGCAATAGAATGATGATTCTCCTAAGACACTAGCCTTCATTGGTAGTGTGGAGATTTGGAGAAGGGTTATCCTTTGGTGAGGATCCCTATCCTAAGTGGTTGATACAACCATATGATGTCCCTTGCTACATAGCAATTACATAAAGGGAATAAAGCCTTTGTATGATATTATCCATCTACCAGTATGGGATGGTGAGATGGTAATGTAGGAGTTGGTGCTCCTACTTGCAATTGGCTTAAAATAAATTATAGAAGTTGGTGCTTCTATATACCTAATCTATTGCAAATCAGATTACTTACTTTTAATGGGAAAATCTTGTCTTGGATCCTTATTATAACTCTGACTTATCAATGGGTGAACAATGAGCCTATAAAAAAAAAATATTAGTGGACATGTAGTGTCAATTTATTGGTTGTTACAGTTGGTATCAGAGCTTAGGCTAACTGATAGGTTTTAGATAAATCTAGGTTAGTGAAAATATTTGGGGCATGGTTCAAAACATGAGCTCCCTAACTCTTGAAGATGCATATTTGTTAAGGATTAAGTCAGTTATTGAGATCACTGGTGCACGAGCTCCTTTCTCCCATGAGTAGATCCACAATCGTTCAAAAAGTGGAAGAGCTAGGCGAACCCCCCTGTATGGGTTTTGAGCGGTGTACCCTAGACTCTTTTGGGAAACTACTCGACATCTGTGTCTCATGGCTTACTTATTACTTACCTCAAGTATGTATGATTTTCAACTAGAGTTAGAGGAAGAAAACTAGGATTCAACCTAGCAACAATAAACTATTTGGAAATTGTTCTGGTTAATTAGAATTTTGAACCTTGGAAATGAGCAAGTATTAATACAACTCTTTATCCTAGGTTAACATGGCAATAAGAGGAAGAGGTAAGAGGACAATGACCTCACAACAAGCTAGTCCCAATACTCCTAAAGCCAGACAGTTAGGGGAAAGTTTTAGAAATTCGAATAAAGAAGTAGAGAACCTTGTTGCTACCATGTCTGTTATGCAAGATCAAATCCAAAAGCTTTTGGAAGCCATAAGTTCTCAACATAACCCCAAAAACAATTAGGAGATAGACATTTTAGATGATGAGGCTAGAGAGAATGAAGATCTTGAAGAACGTGCAAATAGGATCCGCACAAAGAAGGAAATTGGCAATGATCTGAAATATATCAAAGTGACTAAGTTCACTGGAAAGGGAGGTGAGACTGTGGTGGAAGCATGGATAGAAGAACTAGAACTTCATTTCACCATAAGACATTATTCCTCTACCACTAAAATGGCATTCGCTCTTTCTCATCTAGGAGAAAGAGGAGTTGACTGGTGGAATGCCTATAGTAAGGACCTTGATGTATCCCCTAATAAGTTGAAGTGGGAAGTCTTTGTGGAAGCCTTTAAGGATAGGTTCCTTACCAAGCAATTTTATCTGAATAGGTATAAGGAGTTTTTTACATTTCAACAAGGCTCACTCTCTGTGGAGGAATACTATGAGCAATTTGTAAAACTCCTTAAGTATGTACCATCTCAAAATCTGAACAATGAAATGAAGATAGAGAAGTTTGTCCAAGGACTGAGGCCTGTAATTAGAGATAGTGTAAACATGCATGTTCAAAAAACTATGCAAAAAGCCTATGATAGGGCTTGAAGAGCAGAGGCTAATCAAGCTGCTAAGGAAGCCCGAAATAATTCCTCAAAGTGGACACACAAAGGATAGAAATTTTAGAAGAAGAGAAAATGGGATAATGGGTAAAATCAGAAAAATAAAGGAAATTCAAAATTTGGGAAGCATGGTAATGGTGGCAAGAAATATTTCAAGAAAGAATTCCGCTACAAGAATAATAACAGGGACTTCCAGACTCCTCAACAGCCAGCTCCACTACGAGCAGTAGACACCGAGAAGCAGGTTCAGGAGGGAAACTCAAATCCAAAGATAAGATGCTTTGATTGTGGAGGCCCACATTATGCTATCAACTGCCCAAAGCGTGCCAATACCAGTACAAATAGGCCGAATCACAAGATCTATGCAACAACAATAGTGCAAGACTTGGATGGTCAGGCCACTCCTCTACTTTTGAATGGTAAATTTTTTGATAAAAATGTTAAAATCCTAATAGATAGTGGAGCTACAGATAGTTTTATTTCTAGTAATCTATCAAGGGATATACCCAAAAAGCCAGGATCTTTGGCACAAGGGTGGAGAGTTGAGTATGGGTCAGGACAGACTTACCAAGTTAACCAATGTTTTCCCTCAACTCAAATTACCTTACCTAATGGCTTTACTAGGTGGCCTCTATTTGTAGCACCCTTACATGCATTTGATATCATCTTGGGGATAGATTGGTTGAAGGCTCATGAAGCCTTGGTAAACTTCCATGAAATATGGATTGAGTTCACTAATGAAAGCAAGGAAAGGCAAAGAATGTATAGTGAAGTGAGGGAGTTCCAACCCAAGTTAATTTTAGCTATGCAATTGAAGAAGACCATTAAGAAAGGAGGAATGGTTTATGCAGTAAAAATCAAAGAAATAGATGAGATTTCAAGGGAAGAAATTTTTAACAAATTTCCACTATTGCAAGAATATCAGGATGTTTTTGTTGATGAAATACCTGGTTTGCCACCCAAACGTGAGTTTGATTTCACCATAGAACTATTGCCAGGAACAGAGCCCATCCATAGAGCTCCTTATAGAATGAATCCCATCGAGATGCAAGAATTGAAGGTGCAGCTTCAAGAATTGCTCGATAAAGGATTAATAAAGCCGAGTGTATCACCTTGGGGAGCACCCATATTATTTGTTAAGAAGAAGGATGGATCATTGAGGCTTTGCATAGATTATAGAATGTTGAACAAGGCAACAATAAAAAATAGATATCCATTGCCAAGGATTGAAGATTTATTTGATCAACTGAAGGGTGCATCAGTTTTTACCAAAATTGATTTAAAATCAGGGTATCATCAACTAAGAATCCGAGATGAAGACACACATAAAACCGCATTCAAGACTAGATATGGCCATTATGAATTCACAGTCTTACCATTCGGTTTGACCAATGCACCAGCAACATTCATGAATTTGATGAATAGTGTGTTCAGAAATCAGCTGGATCAGTTTGTGTTGATTTTATTGGATGATATTTTGGTTTATTCTCATAACCAAGAAGAGCATGATAAGCATTTGAGGATAGTTTTAGAATTGTTAAGGAAAAATCAGCTTTATGGGAACTTGTCTAAGTGTGAGTTTTATGTTTCCCAAGTGCATTATTTGGGACACATAATATCAGAAGATGGTATTGTTGTAGACCCAAAGAAAATAGAAGCTATTTTGAGTTGGCCACCTCCAACTAATGTGACAGAAGTTAGAAGCTTCATGGGATTATCAGGTTATTATAGGAGGTTTGTGAAAGATTACTCCAAAACTGCTTATCCTATAACCAACCTTCAAAGAAAAGGGAAGGAGTTCAAGTGGACTGACAAATGCGAAGCAACATTTAATTTGCTTAAACAGAAGCTTACCACAACTCCTATTTTGAAAATACCGGATCCATATGGAAATTTTTTAGTTTGCACTGATGCTTCATTAGAAGGACTTGGAGGAGTCTTATCTCAAGACAACTCCATGGTAGCATATGAGTCTAGGAAACTCAAAAAGCATGAAGTCAATTATGCTACTCATGACCTAGAGCTTGCTGCAATTGTACATGCTTTGAATATTTGGTGACATTATCTGGTGGGTAAACCATTTGAGTTAAGAACTGATCACCAGAGCTTAAGATATATTTTCACTCAACCATTGTTAAATGCTAGGCAAAGAATATGGATAGAATTTTTAGCCGAATATGACTTTGGTATTGAGTATATCAAAGGGAAAGAGAACAAGGTTGCCGATGCTTTAAGTAGAAGAAGACATATAGCAGCATTGACTCGTAGTCATGTAGATCTTATGGATCGAGTCAGGAAAATGCAGTGCCAGGATCTAGGGTGTAGAGAAATTCGGATTAAAATAGAACAAAATTTGAATGAGAATCTGGATTATAGCATAAAGGATGGACTTTTATGCTTTAAGGAGTGTGTGATCATTCCTAAAATGGGTGATCTAAGAAGATTGATTATGCGAGAAGCTCATAACTCACCTTATTCCGCTCATCCTGGAGGAGCTAAGATGAGAGAAAATATGAAAAAGACCTTCTATTGGTCTAGCATGAAGAAAGACATCACCAATTTTGTGGCACGATGCCTACAGTGTCAAAAGGTGAAATCCGAACACCAGCATCCAGCAGGAAAGTTGTTTTCTCATCACATCCCTACTCAAAAATGGCAGGTGATTTCAATGGACTTTATTGTCGGGTTGCCTAAAACAAAATATCAGCATGATGCAATTTTTGTGATAGTAGATAAACTCACTAAGGTTGCACACTTCATAGCAGGTAGTACTACAGATGATGTTGTAGTTGTTGCCAATAGATTTGCTAAGGAAATTTTTAGGTTATATGGATTTCTTGAGATGATAATCTCAGATAGGGACTCTAGGTTTACTTCTGAGTTATGGCAAGCCCTCCATCATGCAGTTGGCACCACTTTGAATATTAGTTCTGCGTATCATCCAGAAATGGATGGATAGACAGAAAGGGTAAACCAAGTTCTAGAAGATATGCTATGCATGTATTGCATGGACCAAAAGTCCCGTTGGGAGGACTATTTGTATCTGGTTGAGTTTGCTTATAATAATAGCTATCATTCTTCTTTGAAAATGGCCCCTTTCGAGGCCTTGTATGGCCGATGATGCAGGACACCATTATCATGGGACAATCCCAAGGATCGGGTTGTCATTGGACCAGAAATGGTTAAAATTATGGAGGAACAACTAGCACTGATCCGACAAAGGCTCAAGGAAGCCTCGGATAGACAGAAGAGTTATGCAGATTTGAAAAGAACTCCTAGAGAATTCTCTATGGGTGACAGGGTGTTTTTGAGAGTGAAACCTAAAAAGAGTGCAATTAAATCAACCAAATTGGATCCTAGGTTTGTGGGACCATTTGAGATTGTGGAAAAGATAAGTCTTGTAGCCTACCGGCTTGACTTACCGCCTAACCTATCAAAGATCCATAACACTTTTCATGTATCCCTACTTAGGAGATATATTGCTGATCCTAATCATGTGTTAGATGTTTCTAACTTGCAGATGGCAGATCCGACAACCTTTGAGGTGAAACCGGTGAAGATCTTGGAATTTCGTTCCAAGGCTATGAGGAAAAGAAACATTGAGCAATGCAAGGTCCAGTGGGACCAATATTCTGAGAAGAATTCCACTTGGGAAAAAGTGGAGGACATAAAAAGACATTTTCCTTATTTATTTGATGATGTTATTTGATGATGCTATGTAATAATACAGGTTGAGACATTTACCACTTATGAAAGTGGAAAAACTAAGCAAACCTTATGTTTTATTGATTAATATGTAATATTACAAGAAACACAGAGGATTGTGTTTATTCTAAGGGGGGAGTATGTCACGACCCACCTTGGAGGAACTCTATTAGTATGCTATTTGTATTGTGATAGCTGATTTGTAATGCTTAATATATTTGCATTATATTCATTTTAGTCAAGAGAAAATGATGTTGCATGCATTGACTGTTTGCAGGAACAGGTATTCTCATAGGTGGAAGATTTACCACCGAGAGATGAAAAAGGGGAAATGATGACAAAGACAACTCATCAGGTAAAGCTCTTGTTTCTATCATCACTAGTTACCTCCCTGATGGCGGTGTTACCTGAGGAATCACTCCCAAACTCCCGCCACTCAAAGGAAAAACGGTGATGGGAAACGACGAGCAAATGCATCGAGTGCTTGCATTCTATTTATGTGAAATAAGTTGGTTGCATCATTAATTTGCATGAAGAAAGTCTACCTTGAAAATACACATTTATTAATGTTTGGCATTTTAATATTTTAAAATATATGCCTTTATGCATACAATTTAAGCATTCTCTAGAGTAGAGATTAATTGTTTGAGCATGCTTGTTTAAATTGATTGACCCCATTTTTGAAAGAAAGTTAGGTGGCTTGTCTTTTATGGACCTGTCCAAATTCTATTGGACCAAAAAAATGAAAAGACTACCTTATAAATAAAATATTACATCTTTTCCTACACATGGCAATTTTGGAAGGATTGTAGTAAGGGGTGGGATTCCTCTCTTATCTTTAATAGTTCCAAATCTGAGCACCCATGCTCTCAATAGTATTAGTGCTCTTAGGTTGGGGGACAAAGGACATGTAGCCAACCTTTACCTTATCTCTAGGGAATCCCTCCCTGCATTAAAATAATATATTTTTGAAGAAGCTTGCATGTGAAGGAAAAGATAGAAAAGAAATAAAATATTGAAAAGCATCTCTACTATCTAGAAGAAATGGGTCTATAAATTGCCTTAGGGATTGAGAAAATAGGGCATGCTAAGCTTGGTGAAGAGTGGTGGAGGATAGAAGGACCTTTAGTGGCTTTACGATATTTCAAGGTGTGGAAGTTTCTTTTCCTATTTATTTTTGTATGATTAATTTGTATGCCTTGTATCTTTCTTATTTACTTTGGATGAGGCTTGTGATAATTCATGAAAGGCCATTTATAAGTTATATGCTATCTGTTATACTTCGAATGTCTATACACTATGGTTTATACTATATTGATCTTGGCCAACTATCCACATCATAGAAGTCATGACTAGTCTTAGCTTCTTTCATCCGGCCAGATGGATGGTGTCATAGAGGCATTGATTGAAAATATTTATGCACTCATTAGTCAACTTTATGACGTCACAATTCCCTAGTTTAAGTTGAGGATACTACTTTCGGCTATGTGAGATCCCTTTAATTCCTTGTAATCGTAGACTAGAATCATGGGAATATATGACTGTATGTTAGTAGTGGAGATTTTTATAAAACTCTTTATTCCATAGCGAAAGCAGTCCTCCAGTTTGTGTCGTTTCGATGTGTAATTTCCTTGGACTCACAAACTCAACCACCATGTGTCTTGTTTGCTAATGATCGCTGTCAGCGCTGACAAAGCAGGTGACTGGTTGTTTTTGGTATTTTATTCCAATTTAATATTTCTTCCTCCAAGGTCTATAACGTGTTATTTCTGGAAGGTAATCCCTATATTTTTTAAGATAATCGCAGTCCATTGCTATCACTATGAAATGTTGGCCATTGTATTCTATAACTCTCCTTTTGCGCATGATTTGACTCACAAAGTATGTTGTCATTACATCCATTCTATGTGTGTCTTTCTACCAACCCCCAATAAGTAATTGATCTGTGGTGGCTTTAATGTCTCTGCACATTAACATAATCTCTTTGGTTCATAGGTGATGCTCCTTAGAGTGACCATGGTCATATTCAACCAATAGCATTGCTTCTATGGTAGAACATCGAGTTGCTTATTTTCCTGCATCATTTTCCATGTGATCCAATCGACTAAAATAGCCACTTGATTTCAATTTATGATTATGAGAATTACTGGCATAACCTCTTAGTATCGATATGGTAAAATTATGTCCTAAGGTTTAGGTTGTGTCTTCATAGGGAAGTGACCTACAATGATTAATCAAAGCCCTTGTTAAGCAGAGACGTTACAATCGATGTTCCCATTTGGGAACTAATCTGGTATGTAGAGGTTTTCCCCATCAAGAGCATGTGTTATGCCATACCACTTACTCAAATATTACTCCTTGGCGTACTTCATAGCTTTGAACCTACGATTCATATCTATATTTACTAGAACTAATAGCAATGTCACTATGGGAGACACTCAAGGTTGACCGAAATCTCATGCTTGCACCTGTTCATTTTGTTATGTCAATAGATTGGGATATAATCTGCTTGTTGTAAAACTAATTGGCTTTTCCTAGTCTATATTATAGGTTCGTGCACTATGACGTTGCACCGATTTATCGAATAGTATAGGATGTTACTAATAATGGTTACCAATACCATAGGAGATGGTAATAAAACCAATTATACCATTTCATTTCATACTTCTGAAACCTTTCCCCAATATGATGAATGAGCTGTCTAGTTGTTAAAATCAACATTGATACATTTGTAGTATATAAGGATGGGGAAATAGTGGATTTAACTTGGTATTTCAGGAAGAACCCCTCTTACCTTTGTGTGATTCCTAAAATTAGATACTGAAAGTGTATTTTGAACTTATCTGAAGCTCTCCATAGTGGTATATGCTTGATTATTCTTTGATTAAATAGGTGCATAACAATTATATTGAAATTTTAACTCAAGCATCGTGATTATGGGTGTACATTTTAAGATATGGATTAAAGCCTAGGTACTTGTGAAATCGTGCTTTGTTTGGATTGTCTGTATTTTTTTTTTGAGGGAATTCCTTCTTTTGTGAACAATGACTTTTATATTCAAGTAAAATAGAGTGAGGTGATAAAGTAATAAAATATAGAGACCAAAATAGAATAAACGTACTAGCTAGAACAATTGAATGAATTTCTGACAAGTTACCTTTGGTTTGAAAATCTATTTTGACTACTAGAACCAAGATTTATTTTAAGTTAATTGTTGAATTCTATAAATAGGATGAATGGATTAAAAAAATTGATGTGAAATATTCTTTATTATTGAGGATGGATGGGTTTCCAACCCTCGGGAAGAGGTTAGGGACTCTTCCCTTTGTTTGGCTATAATCCACGTATGTTGATAGAATTTTGAATTGATCCTTATTGCGATGCATGTGGAAAAGAACGATTGACCATTGCATACTTGGTTATTGCATTGAAAGTTACAAACTTTAGCATTTATTTGATGCTTAATTACATAAGCATGGTTTGCTTGTGTTTGAGTTGGCATTTACTGCAGTCGAGTTGTCCTGATACCTTACAAATATCTCTCTCACCTCATGAAGATGCAAGGAAACCAGAGAAGATTCAAGAAGTCATTATTGAAGGCTCTTTGATATATATTTGATTATGTTTATTTTATTTATGTATTTTTTTTAAATGGTTGAAAGGAAAAAGCCAAGTGATGTAATATTGGATGTATTTTTATTACTGCTTTGTAAATTAGAAAGGAAGTCTTTCATTGATGTAAGCATCTCCAAGTGGTGTATCACAAGGAAGCATTGTAAATTATATCACCATGTAAACTAGGTGAAGATGATGTATGGCTTTGGAAATATTAGTCAATGAAAATATGTTGAGTTAGAATTGTCTCTTTGTTCTATTTGTATATTTATTCTTTAAGGTTATAGAAATATAAGCATGAGAACCAAACATTCGGAACATAGTTAGATAAATAATATTTCATATATACAGAAGAAGTATTCCCAAAACTCGAAACTCATGGGCTAAGTACCACCACCAAAATTTAAAAAAAGAACACTCTGAGGATAAGTTAATTCTTATAATAATACTCAAGACGTTTAATCCATGTACATGTAAGTAACCAAGATCATCAATAGAATGATGATTCTCCTAAAACACTAGACTTTATTGGTAGTGTGGAGAATTGGATAAGGGTAATCTTTTGGTGAGGATCCCTATCCTAAATGGTTGATACAACCATATGATGTCCCTTGCTACATAGAAATTACATAAAGGTAAAAAGCCTTTGTATGATATTATCCATATACCAGTAGGAATTTGGTACTCCTACTTGTAATTGGCTTAAAATAAATTATATAAGTCGGTGCTTCTATAGACCTAACCTATTGCATATTGGATTACTTATTTTTATTAGGAAAATTATGTCTTGGAACCTTATTATAAGTCTGATTTATCAATGGTTGAACATTGAGCCTATAAAAAAAAAACTTTTGGATATGTAGTGTCATGTTATGGTTGTTACAATGTCTCATATCCCTTTCTTCATACCCTTCATTTCATACCCCTGTCTTCATACCCTCACTTCATACCCCTAACCAATTGAATACTTACAAAAAACACTTATTTAATTAATTAAGGTCTAATACCCCTCACTTTATACCCCTAACTGCATTCACTTCATAACCCTTCCTTCATACCCCTAACTTCATGCCCCTAACTTCATACCCCTAACTTCATGCCCTTAACTTCATACCCTTTTATTCATACTTTTTTTCTCATACCCCTTTTTTCATACCCCTCACTTCATACCCCTTAGTAATTGAATACTTATAAAAACCACTTTTTAATCAATTAATGTCTCATATCTCTTTCTTCATACCTCTCACTTCATACTCCTTTCTTCATACCCATAACTTCATTCACTTCATACCCCCTAACTTCATACCCTTTCTTCATACCCCTAATTTCATACCTCTTTATTCATACCCCTTTTTTCATACCCCTCACTAAATACCCCTCACTTTATACCCCTAAGTAATTAAATACTTACAAAAACCACTTCTTTAATCAATTAATATCTTATATTCCTTTATTCATACCCTTCACTTAATAACCCTTTCTTCATACCCCTAACTAATTGAATACTTACAAAAACCACTTATTTAATCAATTAAGGTGTCATACCCCTCACTTCATACCCCTAACTTCATTCACTTCATACCCCCTAACTTCATACCCCCTAATGTCATACACCTTTCTTCATACCCCTATATTCATATCCTTTTATTCATATCTCTTTCTTCATACCCCTCACTAAATACCCCTCACTTCTTATCCCTAAGTAATTGAATACTTACAAAAACACTTCTTTAATAAATTAATATCTCATATCCCTTTATTCATACCCCTAAGTTAGGGGTATGAATAAAAGGGTATGAAATTAGGGGTATGAAGTTAGGGGTGTGAAGTAAGGGGTATGGAGAAACATTGATTTTTTTTTGAAAAAAACATTGATTTCTTTGGATTTTCTGGAGTTTTTGAAACAAAATTGATTTTTTTGGTAAGTTGAGGAATTCATTAAACAAGGGCATTTTAAAGGCACCCCAATGCCTTGTACAATAACAAAACCAAGAAAAAAAAAAGAGGAAACACCAGAGGAAACAAAAAAGAAACATAGGAACAAAAGGTATCCTTCCAGTAGAACCAAAAAGATCTTGAACCACCAAAAGTGTGGAACATTACAAAAAGAAGAAAGCTAAGACCAAGCTGTCAATAGCAAAAACAACAGACACATTAGTTGGGTACATCATTCTGCATTGGTGACGCAACCACAATCTCCAGGTCAGTGTCCTTAATGTTATCCTTTGGCATATCCTTTGGGGCTTCCTTGCATCCTTGGCAATATCCACAACCTCCTCATCCTTGGAATTGTCTTTGAAATCACAAGGTCCCCTTGCTGTAGAAATGGCTGGAACATCCTCAAAGGAGTCATAGAAGAACAAGCTGAAACAAAATTGATTTTCAAATTTTTGACTTTTTTGTTTTTTTCTAAGGTTAAAAAATTAAAATTTTAAAGTTCCTAAGAAAAAAATAAAAATTAAAGTTAAATTTAAAATTATAAAGTTCCTATTTTTTTAATTTAAATTTACAATTAAAAAAAATAAAATTAAAAAAATCACTTCTTTAATCAACTTAAGATCTCATACCCCTAACTTCATACTCCTCACTTCATACCCCTTACTTCATACCTCTCATTTCATACCCCAACTTCATACTCCTAACTTCATACCCCTCAATTCATACACCTTTCTTCATACCCCTCACTTCATGCCCCTTTTATCATACCTCTCTCTTCATACCCCTAAGTTTAATAAATTAAGGTCTCATACACCTAAATTTATACCCCTCACTTCACACTCCTTTCTTCATACCCCTCACTTCACACCCCTTTCTTCATACCCCTAACTTCATTCCCTTTCTTCATACCCCTAAATTCATATCCCTAACTTCATATCCCTTTATTCATACCTCTTTCTTCATACCCCTAACTTCATATCCCTTTCTTCATACCCCTAACTAAATACCTTTCATTTCATACCCCTAAGTAATTGAATACTTACAAAAACCACTTCTTTAATCAATTAATGTTTCATACCTCTTTCTTCATACCCCTTCCTTCATGCCCCTAACTAATTGAATACTGACAAAAACCACTTCTTTAATCAATTAAGGTCTCATACCCCTCACTTCATACCTCTAACTTCATTCACTTCATACCCCTTTATTCATACCCCTAACTTCATACCCCTAACTAATTAAATACTTACAAAAACCACTTATTTAATCAATTAATGTCTCATACCCCTAACTAATATAATACTTATAAAAACTACTTTAACAAAACCCTAAAACCTAAACCTTGAAGTTAGGGGTATAGACATTAATTGATTAAAAAAATTGTTTTATAAGTATTCAATTATTTAAGGGTATGAAGTTAGGGGTATGAGACATTATTTGATTAAAGAATTGGTTTTTGTAAGTATTCAATTAATGAGGATATGAAGTGAGGAGTATGAAGTGAGGGGTATGAAGAAAGAGATATGAAGTTAGGGGTATGAAGTTAGGGATATGAAGAAAGGGTATGAAGTTAGGGGACTAAACTGAGGGGAATGAAGAAACATTAATTTTTTTTTTAATTTCTATAGTTTTCGAAAAAAATTGATTTTCTAACGTTTTGATATTTTTTGTTTTTTCTAAGGTTAGAGAATTAAAATTAAAATTAAAATTTTAAAGTTCCTAAGAAAAAAAGAAAAAGAAAACTAAAGTTCTTAATTTTTTTAATTAAAGTTTACAATTTAAAAAAACACTTTTTTAATCAATTAATGTATCATACCACTAACTGCATACCCTTCACTTCATACCCCTATATTCATATCCCTCACTTATTACCTCTTTCTTCATACCCATATCTTGATACCCCTAACTTTAATCCATTAAGGTCTCATACCCCTAACTTCATACCCTTCACTTCACACCCTTTTTTTCATACCCCTTACTTCATACCCCTTTCTTCATACCCTAACTTCATACCCCTTTCTTCATACCCCTAACTTCATACCATTTTATTCACACCCTTCACTAAATATCTCTCACTTCATAACCTTAAGTAATTGAATACTTACAAAAACCATTTCTTCAATCAATTAATGTCTCATCTCTTTCTTCAGATCCTTCATTTCATACCCCTCACTTCATACCCCTTTCTTCATATCTCTAACTAATTGAACACTTACAAAAACCACTTTTTTAATCACTTAAGGTGTTATACACCTAACTTCATACCCACAAATTCATTCACTCCATACCCATTTCTTCATACCCCTAATTATATATCATTTTCTTCATACCTCTAACTTCATACCCATTTATTCATACCCCTCACTTCATACCTCTACGTAATTGAATACTTACAAAAACCATTTCTTTAATCAATTAAAGTATCATATCCATTTCTTCACACCCCTTTCTTCATACCCTTCACTTCATACCCCTTTTACATATCCCTAATTAATTGAATACTTACAAAAACCACTTCTTTAATCAATTAAGATCTCATATCCCTCACTTCATTCCCTTAAGTTCATTCACTTTATACATTTTTTTTCATACCTCTTTTTGCATACCCCTTAATTCATACCCCTAACTTCATACCTCTAACTATTTAAATACTTATAAAAAATACTTATTTAATCAATTAATGTCTAATAATGTTAACTTCATACCCCTAACTAATTGAATACTTACAAAAATCCCCAATAAGTGTGGTGATGTAAAGTGATGAATCTCCATGTAAGTTTGATAAAGGTCTATCATCATCTTAGAATGAGACATGATGTATCCCAAAAGAACCTATGGTGTGAACTATGGTATCAGAAGGGATGTTTGGGGAAACAAATTATTGTTGTAAAAATTTTACTAAAGCATTTTTGTGATCGGGAGAAGTCTGCAAAAGTTCTAACAATGATATCTTTGTTGGAGTATTAGCCAACTACTTTTTAAGATCAAATGAAACTTACGACTATGGTCTCAACACTATAGGTGGAATCCTTGTAGCTAAATTTCTTCTCTAATTCTCCTTTAAAATTGAACTAGGTTGAGATGTTGAACTCTATCCTTGCTGTTTTTGCTGATTTTGAGCTTGTTTCCTTGCAGTTACCCCAACCATACCAACCACATTGCTATGGCGTAGAGAATAATCTTGATGAGCCACATGATTGGTTGTTTGTTGCTCATGCTTTGGTAGGGAATCCTTAAATACCCCCATTTCTTGATTTGTTGTTGGAACTTTTTGAGTAGGAGTTTGATTACTTATTGATTGAAGATTTCCTAAATCAATGCATCCTGCCCCAATCAAATCTTGAACCACATGCTTAAGCTTCTTACAAGTATTTGTCCAATGTCCTTCTACTTTGTGGTAAGTGCAGTATTGACCTACCTTATACCAATGAGCTGTAGTATCTAGTTGTCTTACTGGAGGTAATTCTATTGCCTTAGCATCCAATAGTTGTTTTAAAATTACTTCCATAGACATATTAAGTCTTGTGAAATTCCTTTGAGGAGGCTTCTGAAGTACAATCTTTTATAGGTTGTTAGTGACATTATTAATAGGCCTACTATCAGTATTGCCTCTTATATGCTTATTCTTAGGTTGATATTTGATTGTCTTATCTTATTTAACCTTAAGTGGACCTCTTCTAATGAGAGCTTGTTCCACTTTTCTTGCTAACTCAATTGCTTGATCTAAAGATGTGACAGTAGTAGTTTCTAAAGTATAAGATAACTGTTCTTGTAAATTACCAATAAATATATCAAGCATATCTTTCTCAGACACAGGTTGTCTTAATCGACCAACTAAACTTATCCATAAAGTTAGAAACTTTGAAAAACTTTCTTCTTTACTTTGCTTTAAATCATATAAATCTCTCATAGTCACTTCCTTTTCAATATAAGCACTAAAATGATGAACAAATATTTCTGCAATCTTCTCAAAATTATTCAAAGAATAGTTGGACAATCGATACTACCATTCTAATGCCACTCCAGCAAGACTCTTTGGAAATATTTTCAATAAGAGCATATCATCATAAACAAGCTATCCTGAATCCTCTTAGATGCTCTATTGGAGCTTTAGTCCCTTTATAGATTGGTAAAATTGACATAGAAAAATGCTTAGGATAAGGTCTAGCAGCAACAATAGGATCCAATGGTTGACTACACATTTCCTTATAACTGTATGTAAACCCTAAAGGCTGAATCATAGCCATCCTTGAAATTAACTGATTCGCTACATTTACTAAATTTTGCATCTGTAAATTACTATGTATGTTCCCTAGAATTCCTAAAGGAGGAATGTATGTATGTTGAAATCCTAATGTTTGATTCAAGTTTTGGATACTTTGGTTGTATGTGGCACTTTTTGGATAACTAAAATTTGGTGGAACAAAGATAATGGTGTTGATATTAGTGAATGCAAGAGGAAATTAAGAATAATTTTTTGGACCATTACTAGTTAGAGGAACTTGTAGATTCCCTCCAACATTGGTGGTATTAGTAGTGGCACAAGTCACTTGGTTCTTAAAATTATTTTGATGCATGGATTGAGATGTAGGAATACCATGATGAAGTAAAGGAGACCTATTGGGAGGAGGATTAGCATCCTCTTTTTCAATATGGGCTTCTCATTCTACATATTCCAATAATTTTGTCTTCTGAGCTTTCATGAATTTCCAAATGTGATCAAATGATGAAAAGACATAACTACCATTAGGTCCAACAAAAGGATCATGTTTAGTTTTAGTTTCTATGTCTACCTCTTCTTGCTCTTCTAGACCTATATTAGGGTCTTCCCTATAAATCTGATCATCTTCCAAAGGAACATAATCAAACTCTAATTGTTTCCTCTAACTTCTAAGGAAAGGATCCATTAGAAGTAGTGAAAAACAAATAGGAGAAAAAACTAACAAACAAATTTTAATTACTTAAATATTTTTCAAATAGAATTAATGATCTTGCTTAGAGTTTAAAATAAAAGGTGTTCACATCGGGTTCACCAAATATGTAGAGGGAGAAAATTGCCCTACCATGTATAATTTCTTAAAATGTTGGATTCACAAAGGTAGAAAGCCTTATGGGGTGAACAACGAGTGTGTGTTGTACTCTACACTCGATATTAGGGGAAGGGGTTCACCAGGAATGGTTTTAGGACTTGCTCCAAGTCCTCAAGATTTTGGGAATGTTTGATGCATTTAGTTTTAGGAAAACACCTAAGTTTGGCTTTTCTAATTCTTAACTAGGAAATATAAAGGACAATGTTGAAAAAAAAATATGATAGCTAAAAACAAAATGTAAGCATACAAGATCTATTCTAATATGATTCTTTATTTTGAATGCTTGCTAACTTAGGGTTTTATTTCAAAAAATATTTAAAGCAAAAATATACAAAATAAATGCACAAAAATTATCCCTAGATGCAAAAAAAATTCTTTTCACTTTTAGATGCCTAAGAATCAATAATTAGATCAGATCTTCAACCAATAAATTGATTAGATCACTTATCTAAACCAAAGGTTGATTTAGTTTTTTCTACCTCTTATCCAATGGCACCAGAAATACCTATTTTTGCAAGATAACTCATGAAACACTAAAAAATAGGATTAGTATTAGGGATCCTACATAGGCCATTGTGTAACAATCCTTAGAGGTACAAAAATGAAGCCCCCTAGGTCCTTTAAATGATATTTTAACACAAAATCAAAAATTAACCTTTGGAGAATAATCATAAAATAGAAATGCAATAACAAAAAATAAAAAACAAAATGCTATAGTATGATCTAGATGCAAAATAGAATGCAATAGTGAAAACAAAATTTGAAACCTGCCCTCGGTGTGCTCTCGAGCCAATTTACACCTTACTTGGAGCAGGTGTGATAACATAACAACAAAGTCATGCCTTGCCTAGATGGGGTGCGATATCACTTCTACGAACTGGTTTACCCTAATCTAGGTAAGTAAAGTCATGCCTCGCTAATGTTAGGTGTGATATCACTTTAAACCAACAAAAAATAAAATGCAAATGTAGAAGATGAAATAAATGCCAAAAATACAGTAATCAAACTCTGATGGACATTGTAGAAGTAGGCAAAGAAAATTGAAGTATCCAAGCGAACACTCTATCTCTTTGAACCACACCATGAATCCACCAAGTCCAATAGCAATCCAATTTAATCCATGCAATAGAAGATCAAATTTGAAATTCACACTTCGAGGTTATCTTGCAGTAGAAAAAGCAAATAAAGAAGATCGAGCTATCAAAAAAAATTTGAGCTTAATTAATAATCAAAATTTTGCATTAAGATCGCACATCACTTGCTGCTCATTTAAGCAAGAACAAAAAATTAGAGGGAAACTATGGAAAAAATAAACCTAAAGTTGATGTCAAAAAATTCCAGGAGGGTTTAGACCTAGGTTTAAGTGGGCTAAAAGAATATAAATAAGAATTAAATTAAAATTGGTGAAGTCGCACCTTGGGATAACAAAGTACGAGATCGCTTCAGTGAAGTGGTGCCTAGTCATGATGGAGCGTAATTTTGCCAAAGGTACTAAAATGGGTAAGGTTAAGGGAGGAGAGGCCTATACTTACCTTATGCAAGGGTTAGGGACCTCTTAGGGATTGTAAGGAAGATTACCCACAAAAAGTGGGTCAACCCCTCACTTCATACTCCTAACTAATTAAATACTTACAAAAACCATTTTTTAATCAATTAATGTCTCATATCCCTTTCTTCATATCCCTCACTTCATACCCCTTTCTTCATACCCCTCACATTATACCCTTAACTTCATACTTCTCAATTCATACCCTTCAAATTCTTATTCTTTTATTCATACCCCTAACTTCATATGCCTTTCTTCATACCCCTCTCTTCATACCCTTAACTTTAATCAATTAAGATCTCATACCCCTCACTTCATACCCCTTTCTTCATACCCCTCACTTCATACCCCTTTATTCATACCACTAACTTCATATCCCTTTCTTCATACCCTCTTTATTCATACCCCTAAATTCATACCCCTTTATTCATACACCTTTCTTCATACCCATTTCTTCATAACCCTCACTAAATACCCCTCACTTCATATGCCTAAGTAATTTAATACTTACAAAAACAATATTTTTAATCAATTAATGTCTCATATCCCCTTTTTCATACGCCTCACTTCATACCACTTTCTTCATACCCCTCACTTTCTATCCTTTTCTTCTTAATCCTAACTAATTGAATACTTACAAAAACCACTTCTTTAATCAATTAATATCTCTTAACCCTAACTTCATACCCCTCACTTCACACCCCTTTCTTCATACCCCTCACTTTGTACCCCTATATTCATACCCCTTTCTTCATACCCCTAACTTTATACCCCTTTCTTCATACCCCTAACTAAATACCCCTTATTTCATACCTCTAACTAATTGAATACTTACAAAAACCATTTTTTAAATCAATTAATGTCTCATATCCCTTTCTTCATACCCCTCACTTCATACCCCTAACTTCATACTTCTCTATTCATACCCTTCAATTCATATCATTTTATTCATACCCCTTTCTTCATACCCCTAACTTTAATCAATTAAGGCCTTATCCCCTAACTTCATACCCCTCACTTCACACCCCTTTCTTCATACCCTCACTTCATACCCCTTTCTTCATACCTCTTTCTTCATACCACTAACGTCATACCCATTTCTTCATACCCCCTAACTTCATACCCTTAAATTCATACCTATTTCTACATACCCCTAAATTTATACCCTTTTATTCATACCCCTTTCTTCATAACCCTCACTAAATAGCCCTCACTTCATACCACTTTTTTCATACCCCTAACTAATTGAATACTTACAAAAACTAGTTCTTTAATCAATTAAGGTCTCATACCCGTCACTTCATACCGCTAACTTCATTCACTTCATATCCCTTTTTTCATACCCCTAATTCATACCCCTAACTTCATACCTTTAACTAATTAAATACTTACAAAAACCATTTCTTTAATCAATTAATGTCTCATACCCATAACTTCATACCCCTAACTAATTGAATACTTACAAAAACTACTTCTTTAACTAAACCCTAAAACCTAAACCCTAAAGCCTGAAGTTAAGGGTATGAGACATTAATTAATTAAAGAAGTTTTTATAAGTATTCAATTATTTAGGGGTATAAAGTGAGGGGTATTAAGTTAAGGGTATGAAGTTAGGGGTATGAGATGTTAAATGATTAAAGAATTGGTTTTTGTAAGTATTCAATTAGTGAGTGGTATGAAGTGAGGGGTATGAAGTGAGAGGTATGAAGTTAGGGGTATGAATAAATGGGTATGAAGTTAGGGGTGTGAAGTGAGGGGTATGAAGAAACATTGATTTTTTTTTTAAAACATTGATTTTTTTTTTTAAAAACATTTTTTTTTTTTTTAAAAACATTGATTTTTTTTTTTTGAAAAAAACATTGATTTTTTTGGATTTCTAAAGTTTTTGAAAAAAATTTGATTTTCTAATGTTTTGAGTTTTTTGTTTTTTTTCTAAGGTTAAAAAATTAAAAATAAAATTAAAATTTTAAATTTCCTAAGAAAGAAAAAAATTAAAATTTTAAAGTTCCTATTTTTGTTTCTAGTTAAAGTTTACATTAAAAAAATTAAAATTAGAAAAAAATCATTTATTTAGTAAATTAAGGTCTCATACCCCTAACTTCATACCCCTCACTTCATACCCTTAACTTCCTACCCCTCAGTTCATACCCCTTTCTTCAAACCCCTCACTTTATACACCTTTCTTCATACCCCTCTCTTCATAATCCTAACTTTAATCAATTAAGGTCTCATACCCCTACTTCATACCCCTCACTTCACATCCCTTTCTTCATACCTATTTCTATATACCTCTAACTTCATACCCCTATGTTCATACCCCTTTCTTCATACCCCCTAACTTCATATCGCTAATTTCATACCCCTTTCTTCATACCTGTAAATTTATACCCCTTTCTTCATACCCATTTATACATACACCTCACTAAATACCCCTCTCTTCATACCCCTAAGTAATTGAGTACTTACAAAAACCACTTCTTTAATCAATTAATGTCTCATATCCCTTTCTTCATACCCCTCACTTCATACCCCTAACTAATTGAAAATTTATAAAAACCACAACTTTAATTAATTAAGGTCTCATACCCCTCACTTCATACCCCTAAATTCATTCACTTCATACCCCTTTATTCATACCCTTAACTTCATACCCCTTTGTTCATACTCTTTTCTTCATACCCCTTTCTTCATACCCCTCACTAACTTCATACCTCTAAGTAATCAAATACTTACAAAAACTATTTCTTTAATCAATTAATGTCTCACATCCCTTTCTTCATACCCCTCACAAAAAAGAAACCTACAAATGCTTATTTTCATTAACTGAATATCCATCCCCTTACAATAGAGTTTTCCATTTCTTATACTCCCAAAAAAGAAAAATCCTAGCCTACGCTACCCCTTATAAATTTTAATAACTTTCTATTTTTAGAAACTCACTTGCTATTTTTAGTAACCCTAGAAAAAAAACTCGGATGGCATCCAAAATGGAATCATGCACCCATTATTCAATAAAACCCACTACCCCAAGATAGCAACCCCACTCTACTTATACACTAATAGTTATGATAAAATTTTAGTTGTGAAAATTGAAAATTACATTAAAAGCTAATTTTAGGCCTTCTATAGGCATTTTCGTGCCAAAAAACATATGGGCCACTTTCCTTAGCTTCTCCGTGCCATTCAACACGTTCTAAGAAAATAACGGGGTAAAACATACACTCGGAGCAAAATTTATGGCCCTGGCAAGGTGCATCATTCTCCTCTGGTTGAAAATGAACTCAACTCATGTGAGTTCTGCTGATGAAATACCTCAAGCTTGTCAATGTCAAGCCTTTTTAGTTCCTCTTTAGAAATCCAAGTGTTATCAACTTGGGACAAACCTTCCCACTGTACCAAGTATTTGCTATATTTACCATTGTGTGTGGTGATCACATTCCTATCAAGGACCTACGCAATCTGTTCCTTCTTCTTCGTAGGGATTTGCTTCTCCCAAGCTATGGTGTTTGCTTTTTTAACAACTACAATATCATCATGAAAGTCATGCAAATCAGAGACTTTGAAAACTGGTGAAATATCGAGGTCAACTGGAAATTCTACCTTATAAGCCTTGTCATTCATTTTCTGTAGAATTCTACAAAGGCCAATTTTCTTCATTTTTAATTTATTATATGTCCCCTTGGAAAATCGCTCCTTTCGAAGGTGAACGATCACCATATCCCCAACTTGGAATACTTGGACACATCTGTGCACATCAACGGCCTTTTTGTACTTAGCATTACTATTATGCAACTTGTCTCTGACCTCTTCTTACAATTGTTGTGTATGTTCAACAAATGCTTCTGCATCATCACTAACATGCTCATTGATTGGTAAGTCAACCAAATCTAGAACACCCTTGGGGTTATGGCCATAAACAATTTGAAACGGTGATTTACCTATCAAGCAATTCAATGAGTTGTTATATGCAAATTCTTCTTGCAACAAGGCTAAATCCCATTATTGTGGTTTCTCACCAGTTATGCACCTCAGAAGATTGCCCAAGCTTCGATTCACAACCTTAGTTTTTTCATTAGTCTATGGATTATAAGTGCTACTAAATTGTAGCTTTGTATCCAATTTATTCCATAATGTCCTCCAAAAATGACTCAAGAACTTAACATCCCGATCTGAAGTGATGGTCTTTGGAACTCCATGTAGTCTCACCACTTCATAAAAAAAAAATACTGCAATCTTGGTTGCATCATTGGTTTTCTAGCAAGCAATAAAATGAGCCATCTTAGAAAACCTATCTACTACAACAAAAATGGAATCTTTACCTCATTGAGTATGAGGTAGCCCTAGCACAAAATCCATGCTTAGGTCAATCCACGATCCTAGGGGAACTGGTAAGGGCATATACAACCCTATATTTTGTACATGAACTTTAGCCACTTGGCACACTCTACATCTGGATACAAATAGAATTACATCTCTTTAATCATGGTTAATAGTACTTTTCCTCCATAAGAGCAATTGTTTTATCTATGCCAAAGTATCCTGCTAAATCACCACTATGCAGATCATGGATGATATTCTCCTGCATGGAACCAACAGGTATGCACAACTATTTCCCCCTAAATAGATAGCCATCCTGCATAACATACTCAACAAATATTCAACCAACCTCACCCACAACTGAAGTTTTGTACTGTTGTACAATACTTCCAAAATTTGCATCAAATTCATACAAATTCTTAATCCCATCAAAGCCTACCACTGCATTCTCCATGGTGGTTACCAATAGTACTCTCTTTCTTAATGCATCAGACACCTTATTTTGCTTACCAAACTTGTGCTTCAACACAAATGAGTATTCTTGCAAAAAGGAAACCCACTTGGCATGTCTATTGTTTAATTTCTTCTGAGAATTGACATACCTTAAGGCTTCATGGTCAGTGTACAATGCGAACTCCTTGGATAAAAAATAATGTCACCAATACCTTAGTGCCTACACAATTGCATAAAATTCTACATCATAAGTGTAGTTATTCCTTACCTCATTCAAATTTTCACTAAAAAACACTATTGGTTTCCCCTCTTGGCTTAACACAATGCCAATCCCCACATGTGAAGCATCATAGTCAACTTCAAATATTTTGTTAAAATTAGGTAATACCAACATGGGTGCTTCTGAAACCTTCTTCTTCAAGAGTTCAAAACTCTGAGTTGCTACTCTGGTCCATACAAATTTTTTCCCCTTCCTACACTCTGTTATGGGTGCAAGAATGTTGCTAAAGTTTCTAATGAACTTCCTATAAAAAATTTCCAAACCATGGAAACTTCTCACCTCTGTTACATTCCTTGGAATAGACCATTCAAGAATTGCCCTCACCTTTTCCTCATCCATCTTCAAGCCATCCTTAGAAATTACAAAACCCAAAAACACTAGATTTTATTTAAGAAATCTACACTTTTCAAACTAGCATATAGTTTCCCTTTCTATAATAACTATAACATCAACCTCACATGGTGCAAGTGCTCTTCTTCACTTTTACTAAAAATCAGGATATCATCAAAATAGACGACCATAAACTTACCAATGTATTCCCGTAGCACTCGGTTGATCAACTGCATAAAGGTACTAGGTGCATTTGATAACCCGAATGACATCACCATCCATTTGTACAATCCATATCAGGTTTTGAAAGCAGTATTCCACTCATCCCCCTATCTAATATTGATCTGATAATAACCACTTCATAGGTCAATCTTACTGAAGTATCTACCCCCTGATAAGACGTTCATCATATCATCCACTCTAGGTATTGGAAACCTGTACCTGATAGTAATTTTATTTAAGGACCTGCTATCTACACACATCTGTCATGAGCCATACTTCTTCAAATTTAATAGAGCGAGAGCTGCACAAGGACTCATGATCTCCCTTACTAATCCTTTCTATATTAATTCTATCACTTGCTTATTCAACTCTGCATTTTGGGTTGGGATCAACTGATAGGCTACTTGTTTTGGAAGAACTAACCCGGGAATTACATCAATGTGATGTTGAATATCCCTCTTTGATGGTAAACCATCAGGTAACTCATTTGGTATGACATCAGCATACTCCTTCAACAACTTGGATGTTGTTGGTGGTATAGGAGCCTCCTCTACCTCTATCTTCTTTATTGTCAATGCATAGTATGAATTGGATTCTTGTGTCTCTATGATAAACTCCTTTGTAGTCAAAAAAATCACTCTGCCCATCTTCCTAAAGAAGCAAAAAAACTACCTTGGCACCATCCTTCCAAAATATGTATGTATTTTGATCCCCATAATGGAAATTCTTCCTATCATACTACCAAGGCCTCCCTAATAGTATGTGACAGGCATCCATAAGAATCACGTCACACCAAAATTCATCTTTATAAGTATTTCCGATTGAGAATTTTACCAAACATCTCTTATCAATAGTCACCTCATTCCCTTTCTTGATCCATAAAATGCGATAGGGATGTGGGTGCTTCTCACATTTTAGATTCATTTTCTCTACCATTACATTAGAGACCATATTCTCACAACTACCACCATCAGTGATTACTTTCCATACCTTTCCTCCTGATGTGCATCTTGTGCGGAAGATATTTGTTCGTAGCCAGGACTCATCACCCTCATCCACTTGCATTTTTGCCTTCTTTGGAGCAATTAATGTTTTCTTTATCATGAGATTCTCACCCACGTCTGTAGTAACTTCTATCTTAATTTCATCCTCTTTCTCAACTAGGTTGACTCTATCCTATCCTCATTGATTCTTCTCTTCAGCATCATAGTGGGTGCACGTAAATGCTCGGTGACCTTCCTCACCATATCTAAAACATGTATATGGCTTCCATGATCCATTCCTATTTTGACCTCCCCCATTACCTCAACCTCCTCTATTACCTCTTCCTCTTTAGTAGGTACCACAACCTTGCTCAGTATCTTCCTGTTTCTCTATATTTGATGGTTCTTCCTTTGATGAGCTAGATCCTCCACGCCCCCAATTTGGAGAAGATATTGATCCCTTCTTCCCTCTTCTATAATTACTCCTATTATGCTTTTCTTCAACCCTCAAGGACATCTAATACACATATTCTATAGTAAGGGTTTGATGCATACTTAACTCATCTTGAATAGCATAACTTAGGACATTTACATACCTTGCAACCCTTTTCTCTTTAGTTTCATTATGCTCCACATAGATTGATAGCTTATAGAACTCATTGGTGTAGTCCTCGATGCTTTGGTCCTTCTATCGAAGGTTTTGAAATCTACAAAATAAATTTTGGGAATAGTCTATAGGCACAAACTTTTCTTGCAACTTCTTCTTCATCTTATCCCAAACCTTGATGTTGCTTTTCCTTTCCTTTGTTGTTTCGTCTGTAGATGATACCACCAAATTAAAGCATACCCTTTCAACTTCGTGCATGCAAGTTTCATCTTCTTTTCCTCATCCAAATTACTCCATTCAAAATACTTCTTCATACTATTTACTTAATCAATTAGATTCTATTGGTTTAACCCATCAACATACTCAAAAACATCTATCTTGATTCCATCTCAATTTCCTTTAAGTCCTTCCAAGGCTTGGATCAACCTGCTTTCAAATTTTTCTAGTTCTTCTTCTACGTGATCCGCAGACCTACCTTTCTCAGCCACAATCTCATTATCAGATCCTAGATCTGGGTCCACATTGGTACGGGTGTCCACCATGTGGTTAATCGCACCAGTCAATCGTGTTATTTTTGCATGTAGATCCTCTATCTGCTTATTCATTTGGGTATATATTCCTTGCCCTCTTCCTCTTCTATTCATATTATTTACACTAGCAAGATCTTACCTGCTCTAATACCAATTGATGGAAAATCACTACAAGAGACCGTCAATGGACTCTAAGGGTAAAATTGCAAGATAAGAAATCATACAAAATACACCAAAAAAAGAAACCTGCAAATGCTTCTTTTCATTTACTGAATCTCCATCCTATTACAATAAAGTTTTCCACTTCTTATACTCCTAAAAAAGAAAAACCCTAGCCTACGCTACCCCCTTACTATTTTTAATAACTTTCTATTTTTAGCAACTCGCTTGCTATTTTTAGTAACCCTAGAAAAAAAACTCGGATGGCATCCAAAATGGAATCCTGCACCCGTTATTCAACAAAATCCACTACCCCAAGATAGCAACCCCACTCTAGTTCTACACTAATAGTTATGATAACTTTTCAATTGTGAAAACTGAAAATTACATTAAAAGCTAATTTTGGGCCTCCTAGAGGTATTTTCGCACCGAAAAACATATGGGACACTTTCCTTAGTTTCTACCTAGATGCAAACTAAATGCTTTTCACTTTCATATACCTAAGAATCAATAATTATATCAGATCTTCAACCAATAAAATGATTAGAGCACTTATCTAGATCGATGGTTGATTTAGCTTTTTCTACCTCTTATTCAATGGCACCAGAAATACCTATTTTTCAAGATAACTCATGAAACACTAAAAAATGGGATTAGCATTAGGGAGCCTACTTAAGTTATTGTGTAAAAATCCTTAGAGGTACAACAATCAAGCTCCCTAGGTCCCTTAAATGACCTTTTAACACAAAATCAAAAATTGACCTTTGGAGAATAACCATAAAATAGAAATGCAGTAACAGAAAATAAAAAAACAAAATGCAACAGTATGATCTAGATGTAAAATGGAATACAACAGTGAAAAAAAAAAACTGAAACTTGCCCCCGATGTGTTCTCGAGCAAAGTTGTACCTTACCTAGAGCAGGAGCAATAACGCAACAACAAAGTCATGCCTTGCCTAGATGGGTGCGATCTCGCTTCTACGAACTGGTTTACCCTAATATAGGCAAGCAAAGTCATGCCTCACTAATTCTAGGCGTGATATCACTTTAGACCAACGAAAAATAAAATGCAGATGCAAAAGATGAAATAAATACCAAAAAAAAGTAAGTAAACCTTGATGGACATCGTAGAAGCATGCAGAGAAAATTGAAGTATCCAAGTGAGCACTCTATCTCTTTGAAATGCACCACAAATCCACCAAGTCCAATAGCAATCCAATTCAATCCATGCAATAGAATATCAAATCTAAAATTCACACTTCGAGGTTAGCTTGTAGTAGAAAAAGCAAATAAAGAAGATCGAACTATCATAAAAATTAATTTTGAGCTTAATTAATAATCAAAATTTTGCATTAAGATCGCACATCACTTGCTGCTCATTTAAGCAAGAACATCCTTCCTTTTATAGATAAAATCAAAGGGAAAAATGTGGGCAAAATAAACCCAAAGCCGATGCCAAAACACGCTAGGAGGGTTTAGACCTAGGTTTAAGTGGGCCAAAAGAATAAAAATAAGAATTAAATTAAAACTGGTGAAGTCACACCCTAGGATAATGGAGTGCAAGATATCTTCACTGAAGTGGCACCCAACCATGATGGAGCGTGATTTTTACAAAGGTACTAAAATAGGTAAGGTTAAGGGAGGAGAGGCCTATCCTTGCCTTAGGCAAGGGTTAGGGACCTCTTAGGGATTGTAAGGAAGATTACCCACAAAAAGTGGGTCAATTTTTGTGTCTACAACTTCATACCCCTTACTTCATAACCCTCACTTCATACCCCTAACTTCATACCCCTAACTAACTAAATACTTACAAAAACCACTTCGTTAATCAATTAATGTCTCATACCCCTAACTTCATATCCCTAACTAATTGAATACTTACAAAGACCACTTCTTTAACTAAACCCTAAACCCTGAAGTTAGGGGTATGAGACATTAATTGATTTAAAAAGTGGTTTTTGTAAGTATTCAATTAGTTAGGGGTATGAAGTGAGGGGTATGAATTTAGGGGTATGAGACATTAATTGATTAAATAATTGGTTTTTGTAAGTATTCAGTTAGTGAGGGGTATGAAGTGAGGGGTATGAAGAAAGGGCTATGAAGTTGGAGGTATGAAGAAAGGGATATGAAGAAATATGTATGAATAAATGGGAATTAAGTTAGGGGTGTGACGTGAGGGGTGTAAAGAAACATTGATTTTTTTGGATTTTCTAAATTTTTTGAAAAAATATGATTTTATAACGTTTTGATTTTTTGTTTTTTTCTAAGGTTAAAAAATTAAAATTCAAATTAAAATTTTAATGTTCCTAAGAAAAAAAGAAAAAAAAAAGAAAATTAAAATTGTAAAGTTCCTAATTTCTTTTTAAATTAAAGTTTACAATTAAAAAAAAACACTTCTTTAATCAATTAAGGTCTCATACCCCTAACTTCATACCCCTCACTTCATACATATACCTTATTTCATACCCCTTTCTTCCTCTCTTCATACCCCTAACTTTAATCAATTAAGGTCTCATAACCTTAACTTCATACCCCACACTTCACACCCCTCACTTCATACCCTTCACTTCATACCTCTTTCTTCATACCCCTAACTTCATACCCCTTTCTTCATACCCCCTAAATTCATACCCCTAACTTCATACCTCTTTATTCATACCCCTTTCTTCATACCCCTCACTAAATACCCCTCACTTCATATCCCTAAGTAATTGAATACTTACAAAAACCACATTTTTAATCAATTAATGTCTCATATCCCTTTATTCATACCCCTAACTAATTGAAAACTTACAAAAACCACTTCTTTAATCAATTAAGGTCTCAAACCTCTAACCTCATTCACTTCATAACCCTTTCTTCATATCCCCTAACTTCATACCCCTCACTAAATACCTCTCACTTCATATCCCTAAGTAATTTAATACTTACAACAACCACTTTTCTAATCAATTAATGTCTCATATCCCTTTCTTCATACCTCTCACTTCATACCCCTTTTTGCATACCCCTCACTTCATACCTCTTTCTTCGTACCCTTAACTAATTGAATACTTAAAAAAACCACTTCTTTAACAATTAAGGTATCATACCCCTCACTTCATACCCCTTAACTGCATTCACTTCATACCCATTTCTTGATACCCCTAACTTCATACCCCTTACTTCATACCCCTCACTTTGTACCCCTAACTTCATACCCCTAACTAATTAAATACTTACAAAAACCACATATTTAATTAATTAATGTCTCATAACCTAACTTCATACCCCTAACTAATTGAATACTTACAAAAAATACTTCTTTAACTAAACCCTAAAGTTAGGGACATGAGACATTAATTGATTAAAAAAGTTGTTTTTGTAAGTATTCAATTAGTTAGGGGTGTGAGTGAGGGGTATGAAGTTAGGGGTATGAGACATTAATTGATTAAAGAATTGGTTTTTGTAAGTATTAAATTAGTGAGGGGTATGAAGTTAGGTGTATGAATAAAGGGGTATGAAGTTAGGGGTGTGAAGAAAAATTGATTTTTTTTGGATTTTCTAAATTTTTTGAAAACAATTGATTTTCTAACATTTTAATTTTTTTTGTTTTTTTTCTAAGGCTAAAAAATTAAAATTTTAAAGTTCCTAAGAAAAAAAAAAAAATTAAATTTAAAATTAAAATTTTAAAGTTCCTATTTTTTTAATTAAAGTTTACAGTTAAAAAAATTAAAATATATAAAAAAATACTTTCTTAATCAATTAAGGTCTCATACCCCTCACTTCATACCCTTCACTTCATACCCCTAACTTCATACCCCTCACTTCATACCACTTTCTTCATACCCCTCACTTCATACCACTTTCTTCATACCCTTCTCTTCATACACCTAACTTTAATCAATTAAGGTCTCATACCCCTAAATTCATACCCCTCACTTCACACTCCTTTCTTAATACCCCTCACTTCATATCCCTTTCTTAATACCCCTCACTTCATACCCCTTTCTTCTTACCCCTTTCTTCATACCCTTTTATTCATACCCCTTTATTCATACCCATTTTTTCATATCTCTCACTAAATACCCCACTTCATACCCATAAGTAATTGAGTACTTACAAAAACCACTTATTTAATCAATTAATGTCTCATATCCATTTCTTCATACCCCTCACTTCATACCCATTTTTTCATATCCCTAACTTCATACCCCTAACTTCATTCACTTCATACCTCTTTCTTCATACCTCTAACTTCATACCCCTTTCTTCATACCCCTTTCTTCATACCCCTCACTAAATATCTCTCACTTCATACCCCTAAGTAATTGAATACTTACAAAAACCACTTCTTTAATCAATTAACATCTCATATCTCTTTCTTCATTCCCCTCACATCATACCCCTCACTTAATACCCCTTTTTCATACCCTTAACTAATTGAATACTTACAAAAACCACTTCTTTAATCAATTAATGTCTCATACCCCTCACTTTATACCCCTAAATTCATTCACTTCATACCCCTAACATCATACCCCTTACTTCATACCCCTAACATCATACCCCTTACTTCATACCCCTAACTTCATGCCTCTAACTAATTAAATACTTACAAAAACCATTTCTTTAATTAATTAATCTCTTATACCCCTAACTTCAATTGAATACTTACAAAAACCACTTCTTTAACTAAACCTTAAACCCTAAAGCTTAAACCCTAAAACCTAAAGTTAGGGGTATGAAACATTAATTGATTAAATAAGTGGTTTTCGTAAGTATTCAATTAGTTAGGGGTATGAGGCATTAATTGATTAAAGAATTCATTTTTGTAAGTATTCAATTAGTGAGAGGTATGAAGTGATGGGTATGAAGTTATGGGTATGAATAAAGGGGTATGAAGTTAGGGGTATGAAGAAAGGGGAATGAAGTTAGGGGTGTGAAGTGAGGGGTATAAAGAAACATTGATTTTTTTTTTTTTAAACTTGATTTTTTTGGATTTTCTAAAATTTTTGAAAATTTTGATTTTCTAACGTTTTAATTTTTTGGTTTTTTTTTCTAAGGTTAAAAAAATAAAATTAAAATTAAAATTTTAAATTTCCTAAGAAAAAATGAAAAAAAATTAATGTTAAAATTAAAATTTTAATGTTTCTATTTTTTTTTTAATTAAAGTTTACAATTAAAAAAACACTTCTTTAATCAATTAATGTCTCATACCCCTAACTTCATACCCCTCAATTCATACCCATTTCTTCATACCCCTCACTTCATACCCCTTTATTCATACCCCTCTCTTCATACCCCTAACTTTATACCCCTCACTTCACACCCCTCACTTCATACCCCTTTCTTCATACCCCTAACTTCATACCCCTTTCTTCATACCCCTAACTTCATACCCATTTATTCATACCCCCTAATTTCATTCCCCTAACTTCATACCTCTTTATTCATACCCTTTTCTTCATACCCTTTCTTCATACCCCTCACTTCATACCCCTAAGTAATTGAATATGTACAAAAAACACTTTTTTAATCAATTAATTTCTCGTATCCCTTTCTTCATACCCATCACTTCATACCTCTTTCTTTGTACCCTTAACTAATTGAATACTTAAAAAACCACTTCTTTAATCAATAAAGGTCTCATGCCCCTAACTTCATTCACTTCACAACCCTTTCTTCATACCCCTAACTAATGAAATACTTACAAAAACTACTTATTTAGTCAATTAATGTCTCATACCCCTAGCTAATTGAATACTTACAAAATTACTTCTTTAACTAAACCCTAAACCTTGAAGTTAGGCGTATGAGACATTAATTGATTAAAGAAGTGGTTTTTATAAGTATTCAATTAGTTAGGGTATGAAGTGAGTGGTATGAATTTAGGTGTATGAAGAAAGGGGTATGCATTTATGGGTGTGAAGTGATGGGTATGAAGAAACATTGATTTTGTTTTAAAAAAAACATTGATTTTTTTTTTTTTTCTAAAGTTTTTGAAAAAAAATGATTTTCTAATGTTTTGATTTTTTTTATTTTTTTCTAAGGTAAAAAATTTAAAATTAAAATTAAAATTTTAAATTTCCTAGGAAAAAAAGAAAAAAAATTAAATTTCATACCCCTAAGTTCATATCCCTCACTTGATACCCCTAACCTCATACCCCTCAATTCATACCGCTTTCTTCATACCCCTCACTTCATACCTCTTTATTCATACCCCTATCTTCATACACCTAACTTTAATCAATTAAGGTCTCATACCCTTAACTTCATACCCCTCATTGCACACCCCTTTCTTAACACCCCTCACTTCATACCTCTTTCTTAATACCCCTTTCTTCATGCCCCTAACTTCATACCCCTTTCTTCATAAACCTAAATTCATATCCCTTTCTTCATACCCCTCACTAAATATTCCTCACTTCATACCCCTAAGTAATTGAATACTTACAAAAACCACTTTTTTAATCAATTAATATCTCATATCCCTTTTTTCATATCTCTCACTTCATACCCATTTCTTCATACCCCTAACTAATTGAATACTTACAAAAACCACTTATTTAATCAATTAAGGTCTCATACCCCTCACTTCATACCTCTAACTTCATTCACTTCATACCCCTAAATTCATACCCCTTACTTCATACCCGTAAATTCATTCCCCTAACTAATGAAATACTTACAAAAACCACTTCTTTAATCAATTAATGTCTCATGGCCCTAACTTCATAACTCTAACTAATTGAATACTTACAAAAACCACTTCTTTAACTAAACTCTAAACACTAAACACTAAACCCTAAACCTTAAAAAATAAATTTTAAACCCTGAAATTAATGGTATGAGATATTAATTGATTAAAGAAATAGTTTTGTAAGTGTTCAATTAGTTAGGAGTATGAATTTAGGGGTATGAAGTTAGGGGTATGAGACATTAATTTATTAAGTTGGTTTTTGTAAGTATTCAATTAGTGAGGGGTATGAAGTTAGGGGTATGAGACATTAATTGATTAAATAATTGGTTTTTGTAAGTATTCAATTAGTGAGGGGTATGAAGTGAGGGGTATGAAGAGAGGGGTATGAAGTTAGGGGTATGAAGAAAGGGGTATGAAGTTAAGGGTATGAAGAAAGGGGTATGAATTTAGGGATGTGAAGTGAGGGGTGTGAAGAAACATTGATTTTTTTGAAAAAAACATTGATTTTTTTTTTCTAAAGTTTTGAAAAATTTTTGATTTTCTAACGTTTTGATTTTTTTATTTTTTCTTAGGTTAAAAATTTAAAATTAAAATTTTAAAGTTCCTAATTTTTATTAATTAAAGTTTACAATTAAAAAAACACTTCTTTAATCAATTAAGGTCTCATACTCCTCACTTCATACCACTTACTTCATACTCCTCACTTCATACCCCTAACTTCATACCCATAACTTCATATACCTCAACTCATATCCATTTGTTCATACCCCTCAATTCATACCCCTTTCTTCATACCCCTCTCTTCATATCCCTAACTTTAATAAATTAAGGTCTCATACCCCTAACTTCATACCCCTCACTTCACACCCCTTTCTTCATACCCCTCACTTCATACCCCTCTCTTCATACCCCTAACTTCATACCCCTAACTTCATACCCATTTCTTCATACCCCCTAACTTCATACCCCTTTCTTCATACCTCTAACTAAATACCCCTAACTTCATACCCTTAACTAATTAAATACTTACAAAAACCACTTTTTTAATCAATTAATGTCTCATAGCCCTTTCTTCATATCCCTCACTTCATAACCCTTTCTTCATATCCCTCACTTCATAACCCTTTCTTCATACCCCTCACTTTATACCCTTAACTTCATACTTATCAATTCATACCCTTCAATTGATATCCCTTTATTCATACCCCTCACTTCATATCCATTTCTTCATACCCCTCTCTTCATACCCCTAAATTTAATCAATTAAGATATCATACCCCTCACTTCACACCCTTTATTCATATCCCTCACCTCATACCCTTTTCTTTATACCTCTTTCCTCATACCGCTAACTTCATATCCCTTTATTCATACCCCCATTCTTCATACCCCTAAATTCATACCCTTTTATTCATATACCTTTATTCATACCCCTTTCTTCATAACCCTCAATTCATATACCTAAGTAATTGAATACTTACAAAAATAACATTTTTAATAAATTAATGTCTCATATCCTTTTTTTCATACACCTCACTTCATACCACTTTCTTCATATCCCTCACTTTATACCCCTTTCTTATTACCTCTAACTAATTGAATACTTACAAAAACCACTTCTTTAATCAATTAATGTCTCATACCCCTAACTTCATACCCCTTTCTTATTACCTCTAACTAATTGAATACTTACAAAACCACTTCTTTAATCAATTAATGTCTCATACCCCTAACTTCATACCCCTCAGTTCACACCCTTTCTTCATACCCCTCACTTTGTACCCATTTATTCATACCTCTTTCTTCATACCCCTAACTTCATACCCCTTTCTTCATACCCCTTTCTTCATAACCCTCACTAAATACCCCTTATTTCATACCCCTAACTAATTGAATACTTACAAAAACCACTTTTTTAATCAATTAATTTCTCATATCCCTTTATTCATATCTCTCACTTCATACCCCTTTCTTTATACCCCTCACTTTATATCCCTAACTTCATACTTCTCTATTCATACCCTTCAATTCATATCCCTTTATTCATACCCCTCACCTCATACCCCTTTCTTCATACCCCTCTCTTCATACCCCTAACTATAATAAATTAAGGCCTTATACCCCTAACTTCATACCCCTCACTTCACACCCCTTTCTTCATACCCCTCACTTTATACCCTTTTCTTCATACCGCTAACTTCATACCCCTTTCTTCATACCCCCTAACTTCATACTCTTAACTTAATACCTCTTTCTTCATACCCCTAAATTTATACCCCTTTATTCATACATATTTATTCATAACCCTCACCAAATACCCCTCACTTTCTACCCCTTTTTTCTTACCCCTAATTAATTGAATACTAATAAAAACCATTTCTTTAATAAATTAGGATCTCATACCCCTCATTTCATTTCCATAAATTCATTCACTTCATACCCCTTTCTTCATACCGCTTAACTTCATACCACTTTCTTCATACCCCTTTCTTCATACCCATTTTTTCATACCCCTTTCTTCATACCACTCACT
Organism: Wollemia nobilis; assembly: GCA_028583015.1. NCBI lineage: Eukaryota > Viridiplantae > Streptophyta > Pinopsida > Araucariales > Araucariaceae > Wollemia > Wollemia nobilis. The sequence goes on along the minus strand of JAQPPZ010004521.1, from coordinate 68,322 downwards.
AAATACCGCTCACTTCATACCCCTTTCTTCATACCGCTTAACTTCATATCCCTTTCTTCATACCGCTTAACTTCATACCCCTTTCTTCATACCCTTTTTTTCATACCCCTTTCTTCATACCCCTCACTAAATACCGCTCACTTCATACCCCTAAGTAATTGAATACTTACAAAAATGACTTTTTTAATCAATTAATGTCTCATATCCCTTTCTTCTTACCCCTCACTTCATACCTCTTTTTTCATACCCTCGAGTTCATACCCCCTTTTTCATATCCCTAACTAATTGAATACTTAAAAAAACTAGTTATTTAATCAATTAAGGTCTCATACCCCTCACTTCATACCCCTAACTTCATTCACTTCATATCCCTTTCTTCATACCCCTCACTTCATACCTTTAACTAATTAAATACTTACAAAAACCACTTCTTTAATCAATTAGTGTCTCATACCCCTAACTAATTGAATACTTACAAACCACTTCTTTAACTAAACCCTAAAAACTAAATCCTAAACCCTGAAGTTAAGGGTATAAGATATTAATTGATTAAAGAAGTTGTTTTTATAAGTATTCAATTAGTTAGGGGTATAAAGTGAGGGCTATTAAGTTAAGGGTATTAAGTTAGGGGTATGAGATATTAACTGATTAAAGAATTAGTTTTTGTAAGTATTCAATTAGTGAGTGGTATGAAGTTAGGGGTATGAAGAAATGTGTATGAATTTACGGGTGTGAAGTGAGGGGTATGAAGAAAAATTGATTTTTTTTTTGAAAAAAAACATTAATTTTTTTGGATTTCTAAAGTTTTTGAAAAAAAATTGATTTTCTAATGTTTTGATTTTTTTTTTTTTTTCTAAGGTTAAAAAATTAAAAATAAAATTAAAATTTTAAAGTTCCTAATAAAGGAAAAAAATTAAAATTTTAAAGTTCCTAAGAAAGAAAAAAAATTAAAATTTTAAAGTTCCTATTTTTTATCTAGTTAAAGTTTACATTAAAAAAAAATAAAAATTAGAAAAAAAAACATTTCTTTAGTCAATTAAGGTCTCATACCCCTCACTTCATACTCCTAACTTCATACCCCTAACTTCGTACCCCTTAGTTCATACCCCTTTCTTCATACCCTTCACTTTATACCCCTTTCTTCATACCCCTCTCTTCATACTCCTAAATTTAATAAATTAAGGTCTCATACCCCTATCTTCATACCCCTCACTTCACATCCCTTTCTTCATACCTCTTTCTATATACCTCTAACTTCATACCCCTAAGTTCATACCCCTTTCTTCATACCCCCTAACTTCATATCACTAACTTCATACCTCTTTCTTCATACCTCTAAATTTATACCCCTAACTTCATACCCCTTTTTTCATACCCCTTTCTACATACACCTCAGTAAATACCCCTCTCTTCATACCCCTAACTAATTGAGTACTTACAAAAACTACTTCTTTAATAAATTAATGTCTCATATCCCTTTCTTCATACCCCTCACTTCATACCCCTTTTTTCATACCCCTAACTAATTGAAAACTTACAAAAAACATATCTTTAATTAATTAAGGTCTTATACCCCTCACTTCATACCCCTAACTTCATACCCCTTTCTTCATACCCCTAAATTCATACCCCTTTATTCATACTCTTTTCTTCATACCCCTTTCTTCATACCCCTCACTAAATACCCCTAAGTAATTGAATACTTACAAAAATCATTTATTTAATCAATTAATGTCTCATATATCTTTCTTCATACCCCTCACAAAAAAAGAAACCTACAAATACTTATTTTCATTAACTGAATCTTCATCCCCTTACAATAGATTTTCCCACTTCTTATACTTCCAAAAAAGAAAAAACCTAGCCTACGCTACCCCATTAATATTTTTAGTAACTTTTTATTTTTAGCAACTCACTTGCTATTTTTAGTAACCATAGAAAAAAACTCGGATGGCATCCAAAATAGAATCATGCACCCGTTATTCAATAAAATCCACTACCCCAAGATAGCAACCCCACTTTATTTCTACACTAATAGTTATGATAACATTTTAGTTGTGAAAATAAAAATTACATTAAAAGCTAATTTTGGGCCTTCTATAGGCATTTTTGCACCAGAAGATTCTAAAAAAAACATTATGAACATTCTAAAAAAAGAACATTCAGAACATTATGAAAAAGAACGGGGTAAAACGGACACTTGGAGCAAAATTTATGGCCCTGGCAAGGTGCATCATTCTTCTCTGGTTGAAAATGAACTCAAATCCTACGAGTTTTGTTGATGAAATACCTCGAGCTTGTCAATGTCAAGCCTTTTTAGTTCCTCCTTGGAAATCCAAGTGTTATCAACTTGGTACAAACCTTCCCACTGTACCAAGTATTTGCCATAATTACCATTGTGTGTGGTGATCACTTTCCTATCAAGGACCTACCAAAGGATCACTTTCCTATGTAGGGGTATGATTTGAATGCAGCAAACACAGTTTCAGTAGTTATGACACGACTAGGATGGCCAAATTTTGACAGTGACATGGTAGATTTAAGGATGGTAAGTTGCACAGTGTATAGCATGAATAGCACCATTACAGAAGCTTAACATGACATCAAATTTAATGTATTAGTTGGCATGAGGGTACATCACAGTGGTATTATGGATTTTTTGGTATCAAGTGTGAAGGGTCGTGGAGTAGAGTAGTAATCACTACCACGAGGAAGATGCTGAGAGGAGTCAGATGTCATGTCAAGATTGATATAATGACAACCTCTAAATGAGATCCTCATTATTTAGTGACCAAATTTATGTAGAGGTGAGGTAAATACAACGTGCAGGGATAGTGATAGTGCATAGAGATGTCAGCAATGATAGTGTGCTACAGAACCGTTAGGTCTACGAGATGCAGAAGACTCCAATGAAAAGGGGAAGGTTGGTCTAACCAAAACCCTAAAATGCAATCGATAGCCTTTATATCCAATGAACTCGAGAGGAAGAAGGTTGATAAACCTCTTGTCAAAGGGAAGATGCAATTGCATAGTCCTATTTTTGTTGAAGAACATCGAGGGGTACACTCCTTGTTGGGTCTATCCAGAGTGGAGATGATACAAGATAGATTGATATTTTCTTTTGAATAACTATATATTTATCTTTTTTTGGTTCCTTTAAAAATTATTACAATTTCATACAATAAATTTAAGAAAGAGATAATTCATCAATATATATATATATATAAAATATGTGATGAATATTAAGGATGTCATTTACAATAAATAAAAATAAAAACATAATGATATTATAATAATAAGAATATGAGAAAGTTAACTCGTGCAAGATATATTTTAAAGATGTATAGTTATTTTAATTCCTCCAATTGAATGAGGTAAGGACTTAATAATATTGACCTTTTTCCAAATAATATTATGAATCAAACTTTTAATAACGTAAACATCTCCTGGTGTGGTTTCCTTCCTCCATATTGCGACTTGGCTTGAAAATTTCTTGCCATTTGGTAGAATGAAAATATGATAAGTGGCCACTTCCACTTAGGTATGTCGTCTATAAAATGGCTTTGTTACATCTGGGAAGGGACACATGCATTTTCTCTATCTTTGTTCTAGAAGTTCATGGGCATTGCCAAGAAGAAGAGGAGGAAGTCGATCGAGAAGAAATGAGGGCTCAGGAAAATACGTTCATAGGTCACAACTTCTACCTTGCACTAGGGTAGTAAGAAACTTATATTTCCTTGTTTGAAAAGAAAACTTGTTAATTAGATTGCCTTGGTAAGTAATGAATAAATGAGTAGAAACACTTTTTAGGGTTATTTTTAGGGTCCTTGATGGTTGGGTGGTCAGAAGTAACAAACACAATTGGGAAGCCAAATTAACCTATTTTGAGCCTACGTCTATGTTGTGGAAAATTCATAAGAAAGGTCTGTATTGCCATAATTTATCTACTCCTTGGAAATAAATCCTTAAGCCTGTAATGCAGTATCTAATAGTAGATGACCTGGAATCTTAGTTATGTAGTTTTTATTTGTCATTCATTAATTACTTTACAGCTGCCAAAATGCTTAACATCCCTAAATTTTTGTATTGGTCCATGGATTATTCCATCATCTCTATCCGTGATAAGAAATAGGAAGGTTGTCCTTCCCATCAAGGCCTTATTAATATCTTGTATGATGGATACCCACTCCAAAAATTTCCCAAAGGAAACCTCCCTGCACCTGAAAAAATTGACGAGGATTCTTCTCCTACCCCCAATCCTAAGGTGACCAATTCCAAATGAAAATGTAAAATTGACAAACCCCATCCTATTTCCAAAATTAAGAAAAAGGTTAAGCTTGAAAAAAACCCACCCGATGCTATCAGAGGCTCAAATTTAAGGATACCCCCACTCCTCCTGAGAAGATTAAAAAAACACAAATTCGATTCTGAATCTTCTGATGTGGTTGGAAAGTATTTGCACAAGCTTGTTATCCAATCTTCCTCTACCACCATTGATCACTTGAAAACCGCCCATGTTACTCTCGAGAAAGGAATTACCTAGTTGAAGGATCAATGAAATGTTCTTAACCTACTCTTTTTCTGTGATACGTATGAACAAGAGGATACTACTATTTTTGGTGCAGTAGGTACTTCAGATATCAAGGATAATGTCAAGGAGGATGAAGTCGTTGAGATTGCAAAGGAATTCTTTAAGGATGTTCATAAGAATGATCTCAAGGATGAAGCCAAGGAATCAGAATGGAGATCACAGTGGCTTCCCCTATGCAAACTGATGCACCTAATTAATATTCTGCTTTCTCTTCAATTTCTCTACAAGTTTTTCTTTGGTTGAGCTTTGTGTTATGGCCCTTTCCTTGGGTCTTTTGTAAATGTTCTTGTCCTCTTCCTATTTCTATTTGGATGCATTTTGTTCCTCTAGAGTATCCTCTCTTTTTTTTCTTTCTGGAATATCCCTGTTGTAGTTTCTTTTGTTTCTTTGATGTATCAAGGCATTGGGGTGCCTTGAAAATGCCCCATTTTTTAATATAAAATTTTTAATTTACCAAAAAAATATTATGTTCAAGAAATAAATTAAACCTTACAATGTTACACTCAGACCACAGAGATGTCAGCAATGACAGTGTGCTACAGAGTCGTTAGGGCTACAAGATGCAGAAGACTCCAGTGAAAATGGGAAGGTTGGTCTGACCAAAACCCTAAAATGCAATCGATAGCCTTTATATCCCGAGCGCCTGAGAGGAAGAAGGTTGATAAACCTCTTGTCAAAGGGAAGATGTAATTGCATAGTCCTATTATTGTTGAAGAACATCGAGGGGTATGCTCCTCATTGGTTCTGTCTAGATTGGAGATGATACATGATAGATTGAAAGTCTAGGAGTCATGGAGGCCAAGCCCAAGAACTAACATATCACGATGGGTGAGAAGCGGGCCTACGTCGGGAAGAAGAAAGGATAGAGGTTTAATTAATTTTATTAGTTATATTATATTATAAAGTCTTGTGCCCACTTGATTAAAGAATACTCCATTCAAGGTTTGTTTTATAGTATAATATGAAAGGAAATATAAAGGAAGATAAATTTTTAATGTTTTTGTTTATATTATAATATAGGGTCATGGGTTGTATAGTACACATGGGAGACATAAGGGAATACAACCCTTGTATTTTCTTTTAAAGGGTTGAAATATTGTGTTAATACTATATATGTTATAATATATAGAAAAGGGGAGATATAAGGGGAAAATTCATGTGGAAATTTATTTTTGTTTTTATATATATTATAATATGTAAAGGGAGGCATAAGGAGTTATAAATAAATAAATAAAGAATGAATGAAATAAAATAAAAGGAAATAAAATATCGTTATTTCTTTTTGTTTTATTATTTAGCATATGCAAGGTACGAGAAGACATAAGGAAAGTGAAGAGTCAAAGTTTGAAAATGAAAAGCCAAGGGTCAAATTTTATTTAAGCCCATGAGATTTCAAAATAAGGGGTTGGAAAATTTTGTAAAATAAGAGTATTTGGAGGAAATCAAATGCATACATTTTGGCAGGCACACACCTTGTGAGCAAAATCAAAAGGAGATTATTGTCTAGGGTTATTGGATTTATTGTTTTATTTTTACTGCATTTTCTTTCAATTTATATCTATGTATTTATGCCTTTAGGGGGTTATACTAGGTGAATATTGAGATAGATGCAAATGTTACTTTACCCTTTGAGTCTTGCACTTGATCTAATTTGATTGTGTTTTATGCAGGTTTATTTAGATCAGGTTACCTTCAGACTTATCTCATAACTTGGGGTTTTGCAGGGTAGGGGAGTGTGATACCGGGATTTACTTGCATGTTTTTCCAACTTTAATGTAAATAAATTCAGTTTATTTTCTATATTTTTTTAATCTGCATTTTGTTTCTGTCCATTACCTTTCGATTTTGATCATTTCCAAAAATTTTGTTTTCTATTATTTTCATTCTGGTCATTTCTAGAATTTCTGTATGGTGTTTTTCCATTCTGGTTATTTCCAAAAAATTTGTATTCAGTTTTTTCTATTCTGGTCATTTCCAAAAATTTTGCATTTTACTTTAAGTCTTTTGTTCTAGTCTTTGTTCAGAATTTTGTCTATATATTTTGTTTAACTTCATTTTATTCTGGTCCATTTTCTAGAATTTCTTGTACATTCATTTCATTTGCTTCCATTCTGGTCCTCATCCATAATTTTTGCACCTCCAAATTGCACTAAGTTTATTAGTTTTCAAATCTAAATTTTTAGATAAAACCAATCTTAGGAGGGAGGGTACTAATGCCTACTTTACATTAATGGCAGATAAAGTAAATGAACACTGACTTACTAACTTACTAACATGTCCAAATTCTAACTTAGATTTAATAAAATGTTTATAATGAAGATAAAATGAATCTACTAACTATAAAATGAATCTCACATTAAAGGTATGGAGTCTAAAATGAAGTGGACTATTCCACACATTTTGTATTTTTACACATTTAATTAGAAGGTAAAAGGAACTTGCTAATTAGGATTCAGGGTAAAACAGATTAATATCAAGAGCATTAAAAGGAACCACTTTCACACAAACAAAGTTCACATTCACTTCAAGGATTGAAGAATCATTATCACTAAGCATTGTATGAATCAAACTATCAAGGTCCCTTGTTAACTGTCACTTGCATTCTTTGAGACTATTCTAGCATATGTTATTTTTAATTATCATCAATTACATGTATGTATGTGGAATGTTGTTCTATCAGAACCTTGGAGAAATTCATGTTTGCACTTAGTTTCTTTGCAAGAGGGATTTTTCAATTTAATACTCTGATTGCGGTGACTATTTTACAATAGGGCAAAATATTCACTTAACAGTAGCTACATTTATATAGTTGCATCTAACAAATATGATTTACCTTGCATGGTGGTTGTTGTGTGGATTATCCTTATTCAAATGAATGTTTAAGAAAATGTTTTTGTTTGTTAAAACGTATATATATAGTGCTGATTTTTATAACTAAGGGTATATGAAAAATAAGCTCTGAAGATAAATATGTCATATTTCTGTTACTTTTTAATCAGTTTAGTGGAGATGATAAATGAGATTAATGTTTAAGATTTTTTTGATATGAATTAAATTATTTGGAGAACAAGTGTTGATGAGTGATGTTATTTAGTCAAACTAATTTTTATTTCTCTCGGATAAAATGCAAACGTATTGTCCTAATGCATCTACATAAGTGCATATGCTTGATATTTTATTTTGAATCTATATATTTATATGTTTTTGGTTCCTTTAAAAATTATTACAATTTCATATAATAAACTTAAGAAAGAGATCATTCATCAATATATATCTATATATATATATATATATATATATGATGAATATTAAGGATGTCATTTACAATAAATAAAAATATAAGCATAATAATATTATAACAATAAGAATATGAGAAATATCAGGCTTACCTCAGGTTGGATAGAATAGTTAATCGAGAGGGATTGACCCAACATTTTAAGTCATAAATTATAAGAATCAGGAGAGGATTAGACTAGATAGTGGCTTAAAATAGTTGAATCAAAGGGACAATGCACTTTAAGGGACCAAGATCACCAAAAGAATTCTATAAAAAAGGTAAGAATTTCGAAGGGATGCAATTCAGAAGAAGACCAATGTGGGAATCCTCTGAAGAAAGGCAAAGCTTACATAAGGGTGGAATACAAAGTTTCAATACAATACTCCTCTATCATAGGACAACCTGAAAGATCATATAATGATCAGATCAGACATTGTAAAGCTGATTAGTGGAAATACATCAAAGGCTTAAGGAAGTCTTAAATTGTTAAAGGAGCTATGATGATATTAAAATGGCACCAAGAGAATTATCTACGAGATAAATTTTTCTCAAGGGTGAAACCTTCTAAATGCTCTATTAAATATTTCAAGCTCAACCCCATATTTGTAGGACCCTTCAAAATTATTGATAAAATTAGTCCTATTATCTATAAGTTGGCCTTACCACCCATTTGTCAAAAATTCATGATATTTTCCATGTGTCCCTCCTTAGGAGATATGTTGCTAACCCTTCTCATGTTTGGAATGTTACCCATTTACAGATATCAGATTACCATCACTTTGAGGTCCATCCAGGTATCCATAACTTTAGAACCAAATAGTTAAGAAAAGGAAAAATTGACCAATGTAAGGTCCAATGGGACCAATACTCAGAGAAGAATGCCACGTGGGAGAATGTGGTTGATATTCAAGAATATTTTTGTTATTTTGTTTTAATGAACATTAATATATTTGTTTTATTTGATATGGATTTATGAATGAATGTGAACTATATTTTATGATGAATGTATAATTTATTTAAGCATTAATTTCAAACACAGGGACTGTCTTTAATCCTAGTGGGGGAGAATGTAACAACCCCACTAGAACAACTATTATTTAAATAATCATATATACTTATTTTTATTTCTAGAACAATATATTGTTGATGTATTTGTGACTACAGGAATAGTTATCCATCTTTGGGCAGGTAAAGGACCAAGTACCCCTCCTTCAGGTAGGTGATGAAGAGATGACCACGAGAGGTAATGGGGGATATGATGAAAACCATGACTTGTAAGTACATGGAAACTCACAAAAAAAATGCATTCATGTAGCTACATTCATATAGTTGCATCTAACAAATATGATTTACCTTGTATGGTGGTTGTTATGTGGATTATCCTTATTCAAATGAATGTTTAATAAAATATTTTTATTTTTTAAAACAACGTGTATATATATTGTGCTAATTTTTATAACTAAGGGTATATGAAAAAGAAGTTGTGAAGATAAATATGTTGTCTTTCTGTTACTTTTTAATCAATTTAGTGGAGATGATAAATGAGATTAATGTTTAAGATTTTCTTGATAGGAATTAAATTTTTTGGAGAACAAGTGTTGATGAGTGATGTTATTTAGTCAAAATAAATTTTATTTCTCTCGGATAAAATGCAAACGTATTATCCTAATGCATCTACATAAGTGCATATGCTTGATATTTTCTTTTGAATAACTATATATTTATATTTTTTTGGTTCCTTTAAAAATTATTACAATTTCATTCAATAAATTTAAGAAAGAGATAATTCATCAATATATATAGATAATATGTGATGAATATTAAGGATGATTTAAAATTATAAAAAATAAAAACATAATAATATTATAATAATAAGAATATGAGAAAGTTAAGTCGTGCGAGATATATTTTAAAGAGGTATAGTTATTTTAATTCCTCCAATTGAATGAGGTAAGGACTTAATAATATTGACCTTTTTCCAAACAAAATTATGAATCAAACTTTTAAGAACATAAACATCTCCTGGTGCAGTTTCCTTCCTCCATATTGCAACTTGGCTTGAAATTTTTTTGCCATTTGGTAGAATGAAAATATGATAAGTGGCCACTTCCACTTAGGTATGTCATCTATAAAATGGCTTTGTTACGTCTAGTAAGGAACACATGCATTTTCTCTATCTTTTTTCTAGAAGTTCACGGGCATTTCCAAGAAGAAGAGGAGGAAGCCGACCGAGAAGAAATAAGGGCTCAGGAAAATACATTCATACGTCACAAATTCTAAAATGCGCTAGGGTAGTAAGAAACTTATATTTCCTTGTCTGAAAAGAAAACTTGTTAATTAGATTGCCTTGTTAAGTAATGAATAAATGAGTAGAAACACTTTTCAGGGTTATTTTAAGGGTCCTTGATGGTTGGATGGTCAAAAGGAACAAACACAATTGGGAAGCCAAATTAACCTACTTTGAGCCTACGTCTATGCTATGAAAACTTCATAAGGAAGGTTTGTATCGCCATCATTTATCTACTCCTTGGAAAGAAATCCTTAAGCCTGTAATACAATAGCCAATAGTAGACAATTTGAACTCTCAGTTATGTAGTTTTCATTTGTCATTCATTAATCACTTTAGAGATGCCAAAATGCTTAACATCCTTGAATTCCTATATTGGTCCATGGATTATTCCATAACCTCTATCCATGATAAGAAAGAGGAAGGTTATCCTTCCCATAAAGGCCTTATTAATATCCTGTATGGATACCTACTCCAAAAATTTCCTAAAGGAAACCTCCTTGCATCTGACAACGTTGAGGAGGATTCTTCTCCTACCCCCAGTCCTAAGGCGACCAATTCCAAACAAAAAGGTAAAGCTAACAAACCCCATCCTATTTCTAACATTAAGAAAAATGTTAAGCTTAAAAAAACACCCACTCGATGCTCTCAGAGGATCAAATTTAAGGATACCCCCACTCCTCCTGAGAAGATTAAAAAAAACACAAATTTGACTCTGACTCTTATGATGTGGTTGAAAAGTATCTGCACAAGCTTGTTATCCAATATTCCTCTACCACCATTGATCACTTGGAAATTGCCCATGTTTCTCTCAAAAAAGGAATTGTCCAACTGAAGGATCAGTGAAATGCTCTTAACCTCCTTTTTTTATGTGATACATATGAACAGGAGGATCCTACTATTTTTGTTGCAGTAGGCACTTTTGATATCAAGGATAATGTCAAGGAAGATGAAGTCGTTGAGATTACAAAGGAAGTCTTTAAGGATGTTCCTAAGAATAATCTCAAGGATGAATCCAAGGATGCAAAACAAGAGATCACGGTGGCTTCCCCAATGCAAACTGATGCACCTAATTAATGTTTTGCTTTCTCTTCAGTTTCTCTACAAGTTTTTCTTTGGTTGAGCTTTGTGTTATGGCCCTTTCCTTGGGTCTTTTGTAAAGGTTCATTTCCTCTTCTTGTTTCTATTTGGATGCATTTTGTTCCTCTGGAATATCCTCTTTTGTTCTTTTTGGAATATTCTTGTTGTAGTTCCTTTCTATTTCTCTGTTGTATCAAGGCATTGGGGTGTCTTTCAAATGCCCCATTTTTTAATATAAAATTGTTAATTTACCAAAAAAAAATATGTTCAAGAAGTAAATTAAACCTTACAAAGTTACACTCATACCACTCCTTATTTGAATATTGAAAGAAAAATAATATAAATCATCCAACCATTATTTAGGTAAGGGTCCCCCTCATAAACCAATTATTTTTCAAAGTAAAGGCATGTTAAAAATCAAAGATTCACCACTAGAAGAACTCCAACGATTAATCCACATGCTGAAGCTAGAAAATCTAGTTACACTAATATTGCGACCTTCTAAAATGGAAATATATACACATATTTTGTTTACTCTTGTGTGGATTTAAAAAAAGTACTGAGAATTTCATTGAATATGTATGTTTTTATAATTTCTAGATATGTGTCTTATTATTGAAAAAATATATATTTTACACTGCCATATATGCATATCTTATTTTTCTAAATCTGTATGTTGTATACTACTAAATATGTGTATTATTCTGCTGAAATGGTGTGTTTCATACCGCCAGATACATGTGTCTTAGTTCATTGAATATGTACGCATATTACTACCGGATATTTATGATTATGTCTTACATGTATATTTTATGTTGTTGGTTATATACATCACTAGTTATGGAGGTCCAATATTATTGGATATATATATGTGTGTGTGTGTGTGTGTGTGTGTGTGTGTGTGTGTGTGTGTGTGTGTGTGTGTGTGTGGTTTAGTATTGGTGAATGCTTAATATCTTGGATCGGTTATGTTGTGTTTTGATATGAATAGATCATGGCTCGTATTGGACTAGCTATGCTTTTAAGACATAAGTTTTTTCTCTTGAATAAGTCATTGTTTACATTGGTTGGGATTGGAATTGTTTTGGATGTACGTATGATATCTTGGGTGTTCTATAATTGCACTGTTTAGAAACTATCACCATTGGTCTATAATACAACGTTGAATGTTGTTGATGGACATGAGATAGGTGTCCTCCTAGGTGTGAATATTTAATGCTTGAATTATTCTTATCTGTATTGGTGCATTTCAAGCAGTTTCATTCATTTCACATGCACACACTAGAGCCATACAGATCCCATACTTAACCCTTGTGAGAAACCTTCGATATCGTTTGAAAGATATATTTTTGTCAAGTAGTGGTGTGAAGTCATTCATCGCATTCTGGCATCAACAGTGTAAATGTATTTTTAGAACTCGGGATTTTTGAGCATGTATTCCAGCATGTAAATTATCTATGCTATTCTAAAACATATTTGTATATTTTGAAAGTTGTACATTGAAGAATAAATATTTATTTTTTTATAATGAATTCAAATAGTTTAATAGTTTTTACCTGTGATAATTTAAAGGTTAACATTTTCAAGGTCTAATTTGTGGACTTAATTTAAAATAGTGTTTTCTTTATTAAGAGTAAAGGTACAATAGTAAATTATCCATTAAGTGGAATGATAGGGATTTGTTAATTCAATAAGTTGATAGTGAGAATTGTCATTCTATCTCTTAATGGGAAATGACAATATTAATAAAACCTTGTTATTGAAATCATTTTGCACTATTTTGATTTGATAGTGGGATTCACTTTGAAATTGGAAAGTGACAGTAATAGAGCTTATTAGTTAATTGATTTAATAAATTATAGTTACAATAATAAGGACCTATCATTCATTAAACCTTTGCATCTTACTCGACAGTAAGAGTGTCACTTCGTTTCGAATAATGTAATGTTGCAATACTTAGACTTACTATTTACTAAAATTGTTTGTTATTTAATAAAATTGATTTGTTACTTTATTAATTGAATTTGTCATTTATGTTTAGCTTATTTTTTTAAAACATAAAATTTTGATGCGTATGAATTGAATTAATTGACCTATGAGGCTATTATTATATTATAAAAAGTTCCTCTAGTCGGCATTTTGGGGTGTCTTCAGTAATCATTCTTTCTACCACTGAGAAAGTGAATAGTCGATATTGTTGGGATGTTCTCCTGACCTTTATTGCACTACGTCTCTTGGTCATTTATATTTGTTGGAATCTAGAAACACGATGAAGAGATATGCTAATCGCATAATTGTTTCCGACTCAAAATTTTTTGGAGAAATTGATTCTCTTAGGGTTAAGTTAGCAAGAGGTATTAATATTTTATTTGATGCGGTATATGAAAGTCATATTCCTTATGCTTTTGTCTCCTAAAAGTCAAATAATGTAGATTTTTACAACATAAGCTTTATGTGACTTTTGGATCTCATTAATTAAAATTTTATTTTTGTTTATATAATAATTTTAGCTTTTCTTTATAACGAATAAGTCATATAAAGATTTATTTTATCGTTTCAATTATATTGTATGTTTGTGTTTCTAATACTATTTGAAAATTCAATGTATCTATACTGCTTTTCAAAATAATCTTATAAGAATAAATATCTCTATATATGTTTTTATTTTGAGAAATTTTAAATAGCAAAATTAATTAATTGAACGAACTTCTTATAACAATATACCCTTGAACACCAATAAAAATTTTAAATTTTTTAGAGAAACTAAAGCTTAGGAATTTTAGAGTAAAAATCCTCTTTAAGAAACTTTATCTCCCTTAAACCTTATCAAACGTGAAGATTGATTAGGATAATTAAGTCTTATTTTGTTAAAATAGCATGCTCTAACTTTTATTTTAAATAAGAGAATTAATACTTATTTAAAGAAAGATATTTAGATCGTCGTTGTGTCGAATAGTATTAGGTTAATATTGTGTTATTTTGATTGAAAACAAAGAAATATACTTTATATGAATTGACTTACGATCATGTGCACTGTAAAAGCATTTAATCTATTATGTGATCTTTAGTAAAGTGATACATGCTAAGATGTTATTTTTCATTTTTTTTTTTTGGTGAAAAACATCCCAAAAGGGATGCCACTTTCAGGTAAGACCCAAGGAGGCAGGGGTATCCATTCTACAAAAATCGCCCAGGGCTCGAACCTGGACTACCACCTTTGACATACTCAAGGAGCAAACAAACATACAATAAGATTTAAAATAAATAAATAAATAAAAATAAAAATAATAAAATAAAATAAAAAACATGCTCCTTGAGTGTGTCAAAAAGATAAAGCACAACCAAACACACACCCAATAAGATAAAAAACCACAACACAAACCACATAGAAAAACACAAGAACAATATAACAAAACACAAACATGACAAAAAAAACAGAACACTACAAAGACATAACCAATAAAAACATGAAAAACACAAACAACCAAAACTTAAAAATTTAAAAAATAAAAATAAAAATAAAAACAACCAACAATAGACAATAAACAAAAATAAAAACATAGAAAACACTCACACAAAAACATGAATTAAAACAAACATACATAAAAACAAGATCAAAAACAACAAAAACACAAGAACAATAACAAAAAACACAAAACAACAAAAACACAAGAACAACAAAAAACCACACAAAGAACAAAAAAACAAAACAAAACAAAAAACACACACACCTCAAAAAACTAAACAAAAAAAGGAAACAAAAATTGAACATAACAATGACCTTTCTAGACCAAAAGACTTTTAAGATAAAAAACAATAGAGGAAACAAAAGAAAGAATAGTTTGAGCTAGGGAACTAAAATACCCTGACTGAACCAAAGAGAAGCAAAAATAAAGCAAGAAGAAACAAGGTACCTTTAGAACTGGAGCCATCCAAATAAATGATAGAAAGAAAAGCTTCCCTTATTTGTGAATCCCACCATTTAGGAGGGTGGCCATAACAAGTAATATCACCTTTGTCCAAAGCCCAATTAGCTAAAACATCAACACTCTTGTTTTGATCTCTAACCACATAATTGTAATCAACTTTCAAAAATTCCATCTGGATTAATTGAATCTTATCAATAATTATTTTTATTCTCCAATCAACCTTATGATTCTTAGAAGGATTCTTCAAAATACTAATCATGAGTTGAGATTCAGATTCAACTAACACCTTTTCCCATACAATATTACTAGCCTCTTGAAGGCCTCTGAGGATACCATACCCCTCAGGAAGGTTATTGGAAATAATACCCAAATTCTCAGCAAAAGTAAAAACTAGGGAGTCATCTGAAAGTCTACCAATTCCTCTCGCACTAGCTTTTCTAGGGTTCCCTTTAGAGGCTCCATCAATATTGACTTTACCAAAATTCTTAGGAGGAGGTTGCCAATTTATTTTTCTATCCATCTTACAAATACTCACATTCCATTTAAGTTGGTTGCCCTTAGAATATTTAATCTTCAATATTTGCATCACTTGATCCCATATTTGGTGGAAGTTCTGGGGGTGATTAAGGAGTTGATGGACTGATTCAACTAAGTTGGCTATGGTATTTTTCCAAATATAGCGAATATCCTTCCTATCTTGATTAAAAATTTGGTTGTTCCTTTCATTCCAGATATTCGAAAGAAGAATGGTAGAACCCATACAAACTAACTGCCTAATAAAATTATCAACACCCTCTTGTTTAGGCCAATCCCTCCAAAATTGTTCAAAAGTTAAAAAAATGGACCACTGTAAGCCAAGTAAAGTGGTCATTCTCCTCCATAGCTCAGAGGCTAAAGTACACTCAATAAAAATATGGCTGAGAGTTTCTACATTCTCTCCACATATTTCACATCTAAAAGGACCATGAAAACCACGCTTCATAAGTTGCTCACCAGTAAGCACCCTACGATGCAATAAAAGACAAGTAAAGAACCTCAGCTTAGGCTAGAGCTTATGAGCCCACAACTAAGAAAATATGTCAAAATATTGGTTGGGATTATTATGGCATAAGGTCAAATAAAATTGAGCAATTGAATACTCACCCTTAGTAGTGTTGTTCCATCCAAAACAATCTTTTTCATGGGACCAAGAGAGAGATCTCATATGAAGGATGCATTAGATATCTTGTCTTTGCATTTCTGGGATTTGAATAGGACAATACTCAATAGGAATCCAATATCTACCAACCTATGAATTACCAGTATGGTACCAACAGTAATTAGCCACCTTTATCCAGTTAGCTCGGTGAAGCTCCTCCATACAAGACCTCCAATCGGGAAACTGAGTTATCAAAGGCTTGTGACCATCCCAAGAATCTATCCAAAAATTTACCTATTGACCATTATGAATGATCCAAAATAAATTTTTCTTTATCAAATCCTCACCAGTCTTAAGAACTGCTAAAATGGGAGAACCTTTGGTAGGAATATGATAGCAAACAAGGTCTTCAAGACTTTTGTTCTTAGCATATTTAGCACGGAGATTATTGGCCCAAAGAGCATTGGGGTTATGCAACATCCTCCAATATAATTTAGTAGCTAAATATTTGTTGTTATTAATAGAATACAGGAATCCTAACCCCCCTTTATTGTTAGGAAGACATAAAGTGTCCCATTTCACCAAGGCCCATTTTCTTTTTTCATTAGTACCACTCCAGAGGAATCGATGACTAATTTTATCTAGTTCTCAAAGAACAACCTTTGGGATATTCAACATGGAAGAAACATAAATAGGAATATCTTGAAGGAATGATTTTACCAAGGTGATTCTACCCCTAGAAGAAAGCCACCTTTTGGTCCACTTTCCAATTTTCTTCTTGACTTTGTCCAACAACCAATTCCAATATTTTTTTTTTGCCTTTGAATATTGATGGGAATACCTAAATAAGTGATTGGAAGGGAGGACTTATTATATTTTAATTTTTCCAATACCATGGATTCCTATCTGGCAGAGCAATGAAAGAAAATAACTTTAGATTTGTCTTCATTGATCAACTGCCCAGTAGCCTTAGAAGAATAACTAATGATTTTCTTAATATTAGAAGCTTCCTTAACTGTAGCTTTACCTAAAAGAGTAGAGTCATCAACAAATTGAATATTAGAGATAGGTCTAGCTCCATGAGCAATGGTAACTCCCTCAAGGGTTTTTTTTTCCCTCTTTTTTGTTATAGTCCTACCCAAGCATTCAGTAAGCCATAAAAGTTGCTCATAAATATGAGTCTTAGGGGGGCAAAAGTAATCTCCCCATGGAACTGAAAGATAAGAAAAAACATTGAGGTTTAGATAACTAGTGGGAGGCCCTTGAATCCATAACTAATGGATGAAGGCCACTCACTTAGAACTTTATATATATGTACCATAGGTGATCTCAGTTTTATGAGATAGTGAAAGGCCTGACCATTTGCAGAATTTCAAAGTTGTGGCTTATCAAATAAAAACTTCTATTTTCAAGGGAATTTTCTTGACTTTGTGCCTAATAGACTAAGGCTTTAATTTTTTTGTTCCTTATCTTTAGTAAGCTAAATATCCCTTAAGAGCTACCAAAATTGTAGTGATGAATCATTACACCTTTTGAAAGTGAAATTTTGAGTCACGAATAGGCATATGAAGAAATGTCCAATCAAAAATACCCAATCAATTGGAGGCTAAATCTCATAAGCAATAAATGTTTGAAGTTTAAAAGTTACTAAGTTGTATACAAAATGTAAGAACAAAAGTCTTGACAAAGGAACTAAAGGCATAAAGTCCCAAAGATATGAAGATAAGCAACCTTGAAAGATAAAAAAACTCTTGAAGAAGATAATGCCAATGTCCCAAAAGTCAAATCAAGTGCAAATTCTTCAAGGAAGATTGTCCTTCCTACAAAATATAATTCTTATCTCTAATAAAGGATAATAACAACATGGAGCCAAAATATAAGTAGCTCAAAGATCTAAAACATTAAAGTAAAGCAATATTTAGCACCCAAGTGATGGGAATCCCAAAAAATGGGTAGATGGCAATTAAGGTGATAGCTGCTCATCCAAGGGCTAGGATCAATTGATATTCATATATTCAAATATAGAGAATCCTAAGGGGAAAAACAGTCAAATAAGACAGACTCAGTACCTAAAAAACCACCACCTAGAAATATTTGTATGAGTTTTGGAGAGAAAATCCTCTCTTGTAAATCTATAAATAGGAGTAGTGTTAGCTTTGTAAAGGATTCACAAGTTTGTAATTCTATTTATTTTTAGGCTATCCTTTCATTTATCTTTGTAAAAATAGTCATGGTTCTTGAGCGCCTTGTAGGCAATTTCAAACCCGTACTTCTATCACAATATTTATAAAAAATTACCTACATTATATATATACATGAGAGCCTATGTCTATTTTTTGGTCTTTGCCTACAGATCCATTTTTGTGTATGTGTATGTGTTTGTAATATTTTTCCTAAATATCATATTTGCTAAGTGTATGTGTGTGTGAGGGGCTTGCATCTATTTTTGGACTGAGTCACTTACTAGCTTGGCTCTCTTATGGGACTTGCCTACTCATATATGCATATAATTGGTAGAATTTGATTGCACTTCACTATGTCAAGGAGAGGAAGTGTTCACCACTAGCACATAGCATTCAGGCTTATTTTTTTAGGAAGATCTTAGTGGATCTCTTGGTGCATCACTACCTTTTCCTTTTATTTATTGAGTTTATTTATTTTCTCGCATCCCCTTCCCTTTGTAGAGCAACTAGTGCCTTGAAGATCACATTGTAACAAGGATTTGGCCTTGTAAAAACTCTTAGATATCCTTGGTTGAGTTGAACCTTGTGATCCACAACCCATTATATCACTTTGATGCAAGGTGTGATTGTCTTGGGTAGGGATAATCAAATATGACAACAAACAACATTATGGTTTAGGACCAGGGAGATGGTGTCAAAAATGGTGAAATGCATGAAAGGATAGAGAACCTAAGACTTCACAATTTTGTACTTGGCAAGATGAAATCGCTTTCAAAGAAAATCACTACTAACAATTTTATAAATTTTACCATTGTAAGTCAATGAGGTAGATTAATTTTGATGGAATCGCTACCTTCAGCTAATAATTTCATTCTAGAAAATAAAAATCTTGAAAATTTGAGTCAAGATGCTTAGTTGACCTCTTTAAATACTTAGTGGGTAGTTACGAATTTGATGTGCCAAAATTGGGTGTTTACAGCTCTCCAAAAATAACTTTTGTCTTGTGTTGAAGTAAGAGGCTATAAGGCTTACCAACATCCAAACCATATATGGTTAGGCCTTTAATGATTAAAACCTAATAAAAACCAAATGCATGTCCTCATTACACCCTAGTGTGGGAGGAATCACCCCAAAATATACAGTAAATTTGGTTCCCTTCAACCTTATATGGGTTGATCAAAGGAAGGGCCCTTGGACCTAACTATGTTGTCATAGTCATGAGAGTTTAGGAGACTAAATCTATATCAGTTGCATTCCCAATAGAATGGTCTTCCATACCCCTATATGCATCAAATCCATATACCATGTGTGTTGGAGTATATTACACTATTGGTACATGTCTTAGATTAGGATTTACTTTATGTAATGTAATAAATGCACAAGTGTACATAATATTTAATAATGTAAATGTGCACATTTGTCCATGTATACATGAGTCCATAGGATATGAAGTTGAAGAGTCTAGAAGTGTGAAGGCCAAGAGTGCTCCATATGAAGAGTCACATTACACTATATATACATGGTAATGTGGAGATGTAAAGTGACATGATTGTAATAACATTACTTGGTTCTTTCAGTACTATGGCTCTATTTCAATGAGATTTTCTTTATACCATATTTAGGAGTAGATATTAGAGTTATTTATCTATTTAATACTTGTAGAATATTTCCATTATAATATACATTAGTTTGGTACTTTATTTCATATTTGTAAGTTTTTTAATCTTAAGTAATAAGCCTCAAAAGCTAACAGTGGTATTGGAGCCACAAGGGACCACCATTGTTGTTGTCAACCTAAATCTTATTGTGCCTTTGCAAACTGGACCTACTGTTGTGCGTCATTGCATGCAAAAGCTACCACAAGGGATTCTTTGAATTGAGAAGGAGATTATCTTTAGAAGGAGAAACCAAAGAAGATTGGTGAAGAATTCTTATTCCAAGAACAAATTTAGAATAGAAGGAGATTGGTCTTGAAGTCAGACCTTGATATTGTGAATATTGAGGAGAATAAGAGATCCACGAAAGAGGTCTTATTGAAGGAGTTGGTATATTGAAGGAGACTATAAATTATAGATTTTCTAGAGTCTTTCCACAAGATTATGAAGACTAGGACTCAACACAGAATTGGTTCCAATAGTTTTAAGAATAACTAGTGAAGTTTGTTTAGTTTAGAATCCTAGAAATTATAACATATTTGGTATTTCTATCTAAGTGTATGATTATAGGAAATTAACACCCAATATTTTAGAAGCTTTCTACAAAGGATAGAGAAGAATTTCACCTTCGTTGCCTGAATGTCTATGTGCTTTCATCATGTAGGAATTATTTCTTTGTTGCAAAAAAATAGAGACTAAAGATTGGAGGAGACTCGAGAAGGAAGTCCCCATAAAATATTGCATGATAGAAAAGTTGCAAGTTGGAGAAGTTGAAGAGACCCAAAAGAGGTCATTTTGAAGAAATTCTAGTTTTGAAATATTGAAGATTGGAGATAGAATATTGTAGATTGAATACTGCAGATTAGAGAATTGAAATACCTGAGAAGAGATCTTACTATAGATTCAAGGAGCAAAAATTTTTGGAGATCCAAGAAAGTTATCTCATTACATAATTTCTATAGTTGGAATATTGAGTAAACCAAGAAAATGTTTCAATAAAGCTTCGAGAAGAGAAGTTGAAAAGTTGCAAAAAGAAGTTGAAGAGTTGTAGAATTAGAAGATCCAAGAGAGAGGTTTCAAGAGATTTCAAAGATGTAGCCATTGAAGGCATATTTGAGAAGGTTTGTGATAGAATATTGTGAGCAAGGAGAAGTTTTTGATTTGGGATAATTATCACCATATGAAAAAGAGCCCAATAGAAAGAAGTGTTTGGCAAGAAGTTTGCCAAATTTTGGAGATAAAATTAGAAGGTCTCAATACATTCAGATTATTGATAAAGAAGACAACATATGAGATCAGTTTTGAAGTCAAAATTCAACAAGGAGATTATAAGAGAAGGGAATATTGGGGAGCCCAAGGTTTGGGGAAATATAAGGTCAGCCTCAAATTTTTGAAGGCTGATTTGTAGGATAAATTTGCAGGTTTTGGAGTAGAGATTGAATATTTGCAAGAGAGCATATTGAAGAAAGCCTAGAGCTACCATTCAGAGAGTATTTGTGTATTTTTTGAGTGCTCGTAAACATAATATTGAAGGTGTTTAGATAGCAACAAAAACCAGTATTTTGGAAACTCTCATTGTAGATTTTAGATAATGAAAGAAGGAAGGAATTGACTACAGAGTTGCAAGTTTATGAATACTAGTTGGGGCAGCATTAATAACTGCTAGTTTCAATATATGTGAAGACAAGTTCAGAGAATATTCAAATCCAAAAAATCATATTTGTGGACAACATTGAGGGAATATACAGAGCTACATATTTTGAGGGTTTTGGAGCAGTTTTGTGAAGGGTTGTTTGACAACAAACAAGGAGAAGTTGAGTATTAAGCAAGGCTGCAAATTTGGTAAGAGTTAGAGCAAAAAAGTGGAGAATAGAAGTGCAAAGTTTACAAGTTTGAGACATCAAGCTGGGTGAATCAAATCATCAAAAAAATTAGCAAAATAGAGGATAGAAAGGTATGCAATACAAGTTATAATATTGGTGCAATACAAGTTTATTATTTGAACCTTACATCAAGTTTTAAGAGCACCATATCATTATTTAAGGTTTATATTGCATTATTTTGGAATCAAAATTTTGAAAATTTAAAGGATTTCGTTAAATCAAGGTGTTAGTAGTATTTACACCTTAAAATATACTAAGATAAAGTAGCAAAACAAGAAGGAATAAGAAGTGCATAGTATTGTTAATGAATGCTATGTTATAGTCCTTAAGCATTGCAGATTTACTAAAGCAAGTGAAAGCAATAGTTTAAGCTAAGTGAAGATCGAATAAGGGTTAGAAATTTGATAAAATTTCTAAGTTTCAAAAGAAAATAGAATGAGCATAAGCATATTGGATGAGCACAAGCATAAAGAAGAATTGAAGGCATCATTGTAGAAGAAGAATTTGAAATATTAGAATACTATCTACAAGCAAAGATATTTGAAGCAATTGATAATGACAAAGATAGTATTATGATTCCTTTGAATGTCACAAGCATAGTTTATATGGCCCTACTTACACTCAGGCATTACAAAGAAAGAGACTTGAAACTAAAGGAGTTAATTGAATCTCTTAAGAAGAAAGTAAAAGTGAATGAGTCATCTTTGGAAAAAGTATTTCATTTTTCATGTAACATAAATGATTCAAGTTCATAAAATTTAGGGTCTTATCATGATGTTGTAAGTGAATGTTCTAAAGGATCAATACAAAATAAGATTCATGATTTCAAGTATAAATGAAAAGAGAAGGTTGTTATACAAGAATAAACTAATAGTGCAACATCATAAAAGAGCTTACAAAGTGACACTACAGGCAAAGACAAGCAAGAGAAGAAAGAGCATGACCAAGAAGGAATACAATGCAAAGTGAGTTAAATATTGAAGACCCATATTGAATACAAGTCTTCAATAATCAAATAATATAATGCGGGGGGTGTTGGAGTATATTATATTATTTGGTACATGTATTATATTAGGATTTACTTTATGTAATGTAATAAATGCACAAGTGTGCATAATATTTAATAATGTAAATGTGCACATTTTTCCATGTGTACATGAGTCCATAGAATAGGAAGTTGAAGAGTCTAGAAGTGTGAAGGCCAAGAGTGCTCCATATGAAGAGTCACATTACATTATATATACATGGTAATGTGGAGATGTAAAATGACATGATTGTAATAACATTACTTGGTTCTTTCAGTGCTATGGATCCATTTTTGTGAGATTTTCTTTATGCCATATTTAGGAGTAGATATTAAAGTTATTTATCTATTTCATACTTGAAGAAAATTACATTATCATATACATTAGTTTGGTACTTTATTTCATATATGTAAGTTTTTTTATCTTAAGTAATAAGCCTCAAAAGCTAACAATGTGGTGGCTTAGTCATGTTAAAGCAAGATGGAATGATGGTTGAGATGCATCCAAATGGTTAAGACACATGATTGTACAAAATGAGTACATAGTACAATCCACTTATGACTAACTCTACCATTTAGATGCTTTACAACAATTTTAAGCAAGAAATAATTTTCTTAATAAGTAGGCATATGTACATCCTTGAACACCACCCTTAAATTTACACTTGATAGTGAAGGAGACATCATATTATCATAAAGAAAATTCTTGAATATTGATCTCTTAGCTCTCCATATTGTACAAAATAACAACCTTAATCAAATCTTCTACCATCAATTCATTAAATCATAAATGATGATGAAATATAGATGGAATCCATGTAATAAGCAAGGGCTAGAGTCTAGTGAGGAGAATAATATCCCAACCATATCATTTTGGATGTGTCTCATCCTTTGCAGAGGAAGTACTATACAATAGGCCCCTGCTTCGGTGGTCCCATTTTTTTGGAGATATTCTCGAAGCTATTTTCGTAGGCATTGGTGGGATTCCCGTGATTGGTGGGTATGGGTGGTTTTAGCCCATGGTATTTTTCAAAGATATTCTCAGAGCTTTTTTTAGAGGTTTTGATGGGATTCCCATGATTTTGTGGTTTTAGCCCATGGTATTGTGCCCACAATATTCTAATACCACGTTGTGGTTTAGGGTTGTAAGAGTTTCCTTTATATTGATTGTAATGTCCCATTACAGGAAGGTGAATAATAATAGAAAAGGAGGTGTGGCTCTTGTTTGTTGGACGTAGTCCATATCTAGTGAACCAGGATAAATCTCTTTTGTTCTATGTGCATGTATTATGTGAGTTGTTATTTTCTTCTAAGTTATTTATTTTTGCATTATTATTATAGAATAATTCTGGGTATAACTCTTCATATGGTATCAAATCCATATTATTAACCATAGAGGGACATATTTATTGCTAGGGTTTTAGTTCATTTGAAGAGGATATAGGGTTTCTAGGATTTATATAAAACCTATTATGGAGTGGGAGTTTTATGCAGAAGGAGCTTGAAGTAAAATGATGTCAAATCATTCAAGGATAGAGATAGAGAAATTTTATGGAAAAAGTTTTGAGCTATGGAAATTAAATATGGAGTATTTGCTCATGGACAGAGATCAGTGGTTTGTTATTTCTGAACAAAAACCTGCTAGTACATTCGATGAATATTGGGAAATTTTGAATCGAAAAGCAAGGATTCTAATTCGACTATGCCTTGCAGATTCAATATTAATCAATATTTCTAGAGAAGCTACTGCAAAGGATCTCTGGGAGAAGTTAGGGGCTTTGTATCAATCTAAGTCCCTAGTGAACAAATTATTCCTTCAAAAGAAATTGTATAATATAAGGATGAATGAAGGGGATTCAGTAGAAGATCATATTAATGCATTCAATACGATGGTAATTCAACTTACATCTATTAAAATTAAGTTGAGTGAGGAAGATAAATGTATTACTTTGCTATGATATTTACTAGATTCATGGGATAAATTGGTTGTAGCAATTGGTAGTATAACTTCATCCACATTGAAGTTTGAAGATGTTGTGGCATCTCTATTATCAGAGGATATGAGAAGAAAAGCCATGGAGGGCACATAAAAGGATACCCTACCAGTGAGAGGGCATGCTAAGAAAAAGCTAAAATGAGATTTGGTGATAGATCTAAGTCAAGAGGGAAATCCAAGTCTCGATGAAGGTTTGATAGAAAATTTTGGAAATGTGATAAGCTTGGACACATGAAGAAGGATTGTAGATCAAAGAATGTTGATTCTAGAAAGATATCTAATGAATAGACTTCCATAGAGATAAATAAATCCACTGATGAAGGAGGGGATGTATATTTGGCATCTTGCTCCACACGTTCAGATAGTAAATATTGGTTGATCGATATTGGTGCCTCTTTTCATATGACTCCTCATAGGGGGTGGTTTAGTGAATATGAAATATATTATGGAGGGGAGGTACTTTTGGGAGATGATTCACCACTTAGAATCATTGGTCATGGAAGAGTGAAAATACTATTGTAGGATGGTAGGGTTAAAACCCTCCCACGTGTGATGCATATTCCTGGCCTTGCTAGAAATTTAATTTTGTAAGAAAAATGGATGATGCAGTAGTGAATATCAGTTTTAGTAAGGATTCATGCAAAATGGTTCATGGATATATGGTGTTAGCAAGAGGATTTCGGATTGGAACCTTGTATAAGCTATTGGGAAGAACTATAATAAATGAGTGCAATAGCTCAACTATTCTTGAGGTTGAATCAGATAAAAGTTCAATGCTCTGGCATCAAAGAATGAGATATATTGGAGAAAAGAGATTTCGTACCCTGTACATGAAAGGTATGGTTCAAGGTATCCCTAATTGCTCAATGGTTTTTGATTTTTGTGAACATTATATTTATGGTAAGCAAAATCATGTGAGTTTCCCATATGGTGCTGCAAGATCAAAAGGGATATTAGATCTGATTCACAGTGATATATTTGGTCCTATCCCTATTCCATCCCTTGGACAATCACGGTACTATGCTTATTTCGTTGATGACTTTTCAAGATATGCATGGATTTATTTTCTTAAAAGTAAAGCTAAAGTTTTTGATAAGTTTAGAGAATTTAAAGCACTTGTTGAAAATCAAACTAGCAAAAATATTAAGATGTTGAGGTTTGATAATGGAGGAGAGTATTGTTCAAATAAATATGAGGATTTTGTAAGCAATGTGGTATTGCAAGACAGAAAAATACTCCATATACACCTCAACAAAATGGAGTTGTTGAGATATTGAACAGGTCACTAATGTAAAAGGCTAGAAGTATGCTTAGTGGTGCTGATATGGTACAGGAATTCTAGGTAGAGGTAGTGAATGCAGCATGTTACTTACAAAATTGATCTCCTACATCAACATTACCGGATCAAACTCCATTTGAAGCATGGTTTGGTAAGAAACCCTCTCTATCACATCTTAGAGTTTTTGGTTGTGATGCATACATGCATATTTCAAAGGAGAAAAGAAATAAGCTTGAAAATAAGGTTGTTAAATGTAACTTTATTGGTTATAAATATGGTGTTAAAGGATATAAACTTTGGAATCCAAAAAATAAGAGTACAGTTTATAGTAGAGATATGGTGTTTAAATAAATGAAAAGTGATCACAGGAAGGAAGTAACAGAAGAAGAACATGAAAAAGTGCAATTTGAACTCATGGAAGAAGAATCCTACTCTACAGAAGAGGATGAACCAAAGGTTCATACACCTGTGGTAAGGAGATCAAAATGAGAAATAAGGCAACTTGAAAGGTATAGTCTATTTGATTTTCCTTCTTCCTTTGTTTTATCTATTATTGATGAAGATCCTAGAATAGTTAGAGAAGTTGTTAATTATAAAGAGGTAAATATTTGGGAAGAGGCCATGAATGAGGAAATTATGGCCCTAGAAAATAATAAGACATGGGATATAGTAAAATTACCTGGTGGAAGAAAAGCAATAGGCTACAAATGGATTTTCAAGAAGAAGCAGAATATTGAAGGTAAAGTGGAGAAATATAAAGCTCGCATGGTTTCTAAAGGCTATTATTAGGTAGAGGGAATTGATTATGGTGAATTATTTTATCTTGTTGCAAATATAACCTCAATAATATTTTTGTATCTGTGGTTGCTGCATTTGATCTTGAAATAGAGCAAATGGATGTAAAAATTGCATTCCTTCATGGAGATTTGGAGGAAGAAATCTATATGAGACAACTTGAAGGATTCATTGTTGAAGGAAAGGAGGATTTTGTATGTAAGTTAAAGAAATATCTGTACGGACTAAAACAATCACCTAGAATGTGGTATCAAAAATTTGATACTTATGTTTTAGGACTTGATTTTGTTCATAGCAATGTTGATTATTGTGTATACTCAAAGCAAATTGGTAATGAACTTGTCATTATAGTTTTGTATGTTGATGATATGTTACTAATTAGAAACAATAAGAAAATAATTAGGGAAGTGAATTCTTAGTTAGCATCACAGTTTGACATGAAATATCTTGGTCCTACAAATTTTATTGTGGGTATGCAAATAAATAGATATCATTCAAACAGAAAGTTGTGGCTAAATCAAAAAAGGTATGTTGAGATAGTATTGAAGAGATTCAGTATGCAGAATTGCAAACCAGTGAAGGTACCTATTTCATTGGGTGAAAAATTATTTGTTGAACAATATCCAAAAATAGAAGAAGAGGTAGAAGAAATGTCCCATGTTCCTTATACAAATGTTTTAGGGAGTTTAATGTATGCCATGGTATGTACTAGACCATCACCCATGCAGTGGGAGTTTTGAGCATATATATGTCTAAGCCTGGTAAAGAGCATTAGACTATTGTAAAAAGGATTTTCAGATATTTGCATGGTACATCTGATTTTTCAATATGTTATGAAGATACAGGTAAAGAAAACAAATACTTGGATATAGAAGGTTTTATTGATGCAGATTGGGTTGGAGATCTTGACAATAGAAGATATACTAGTGCATATGTATTCAACTTTTTTGGAGGGGCTATTAGTTGGATGAGCAAAAGGTAAAATGTTTTTCCTCTTTCAACCACTGAAGCTGAGTACATGGCAACCACTGATGCAAGTAAGGAAGCAATATGGTTATAAAGACTATGTGCTGAAATTGGGTTCATTCAAGAAGTTGTGAAGATAAATTATGATAGCCAAAGTGCTATATTTCTGGAAAAGAACCATGATTACCATTCAAGAACAAAGTACATTGATACAAAGTACCACTTCAGTAGGGACATGATTGAATAGAAGAAAGTGTTGCTAGAAAAAGTGGATACCAAGGAAAATATTGCAGATGCTTTAACCAAGGCAATTAGCACAGAAAAGTTCATGTTTTGTATAGTTGAAATGGTTCTAGCAAGACCGAGTGTTGGAACTAACATTGATTACAACCTTTATGCAAAGTATTCAACAAGTGGGAGAATGTTGTATGTGTCTCATCCTTTGCAGAGGAAGTACTGTATGGTAGGTCCCTACTTCGATGGTCCCACTTTTCGTAGATATTCTTAGAGCTATTTTCGGAGGCATTGGTGGGATTCCTGTGATTGGTGGGTATGAGTGGTTTTATCCCATGGTATTTTTCCCACAGTATTCTAATACCACATTGTGGTTTAGGGTTGTAAGAGTTTCCTTTATATTGATTGTAATGTCCCATTACGGGTAAGGTGAATAATAATAGAAAAGGAGGTGTGGCTCTTGTTTGCTGGATGTAGCCCATATCGGGTGAAACAGGATAAATCTCTTGTGTTCTATGTGCATGTATTGTGTGAGTTGTTATTTTCTTGAGTTATTTATTTCTGCATTATTATTATGGAATAAGTTTGGGTATAACTCTTCATACCCCTCTTATTAGGCTTGTGTATATTTGATAGCCACTTTCTCATTTTTGCATGTGAATATATTGTGTAATCCATAAATGTAGAGATAAAGTAAAGTAAGTTTGTTTATAACGACTTGGTCTTCATATTTTCATTTCTTGTTTTGCACATAACTCTAATTCTTAATAATAGTCTCCAAAAATATATTTTTTCTTGTTTTGGAGTAAGAGGCTATAAGGCTTAGCAACATCCAAACCATCTATAGTTAGACATCCAATGATTAAAATATAATTAAAAATTAAATTCCAGTCCCCATCACACCCTAGTGTGAGAGGAATCACCCCAACACATACAATAAATTTGGTTTCATTCAACATTATTTGGATTGATCAAAGGAAGTGCCCATTGCTCCAACTATGTTTCCATAGTCCTAAAAGTTTAGGAGGGTAACTCAATACCAGTTACATTCCCAATATAAGGCTCTTTCCTACCCATATGGGCATTGAATCCATATACCATGTGCCATGTGGTGGCTTAGTCTTATTGAAGCAAGAGGGGACAATGGTTGAGATGAATCCTAAAGAACACGAGCTTATACTGAGAGGGGGGTGAATAGTATAAGATCAACTTTTACTTTTCTTTCCCAAATAATACTATTCAATATTATCAATGGCAATATCAATAGCAATAATTAAAGTAATACATAAATCATCATACACAAAAGAGACACAAATTTAACGTGGTTCACCCAATGTGGGCTACTCCATGAAGAAAATATTTCTTCTAAATTTTCTCAACAAATATCTTGGGAATCAATTCCCTATTACAATTTTTATAGACACCAATACCCTATGATCTTATTTGTGGATCTCTCTCCATAGGATAACTCTATCCCCTTTACTTTGGTTCATGGAACTTGATCCAGGAGAACTCTATCTCCTCAATTGGTTCATGGATCTCTCTCCATAGAAGAACTCTATCTCCCCAACTTGTTCACAGATCTTACTCCACATGAGAATTTTTTTCCTTTGCTTTGGTTCATGTATATCTATCCACAGGAGAACTCCATCCCCTCTGCTCTGGCTGGTGAACTTCTAGAAGACTTACTACCCCTATTGCTGTAGCTTATGGATCTCTCTCCATAGGAGACCTCTATCTCCACTGATCTGGATGATGGACCTCTATCCACTGGAGACCTTTATCCTCTCTACTCTATAACCTCCAAAGCCTACTCTCAACTCTATCTCAAATTTACACCAAACTCTATCCTAAGTCTAGCACAAATCTGCTCTAACTCTACTCACAAATTTACACCAAACTCTATCATAAGTCTAGCACAAATTTGCTCTAACTCTGCTCATAAATTTGCTCTAAATTCTATCTCAAATCTGCCCCAAGCCTTAACACAAAGCTTGAACAAATCAACAATCAAACCTGCTCTCAATTTTATTTCAAATCTACCCTAAGCCTTAACACAAAGCTTGAACAAATCAATAATCAAACCTGCTCTCAATTCTATTTCAAATATATCCCAAGCCTTAACACAAAGCTTGAACAAATTAGCAATCAAACCTTCTCTCAAATCTATTTTAAGTCTTTACAAGACTTTATCAAATATACCTTCAAGCCTTCTCAAAAGACTTGCTCAAATCTACCTCCAAGCCTTCTCAAAAGACTTGCTCAAATCTACCTTCAAGCCTTCTCAAAATACTTGCTCAAATCTACCTTCAAGCCTTCTCAAAAGACTTGCTCAAATCTACCTTCAATGTTGCTCATAAAACCTACTCAAATAACTCCAAATCTTGCATACAAAACACAACTTAAATCTCTTTCAAAAAGCTTTCTTCACACAGACAAATTCTACTTAGAATTCTTTTAACCTCTGGAACATATAGAGAATGATATGCACTTGCCAATAGCTCAATATGTTCTACTCAATCATTAAGTTTATCGCTTTCACATGTCTCACATTTATTACTCTTTAAAGGTAGGTCTAGTCTAGCACATGACACCTGACCTCCTGATGCACACACTTGCTTCACAAATCTGATTTCTAATGCTTGCACATTCACTTTCAATATCACTCAAAACCAATGCCCAAAAGCTTCACACATTCATTCAAACAATGAAGCACAATTTGCTCACAAACCCTAACACAAGTGTTTCCAATTTCTTTCAACAAAGATGCACAATGTAGGTCTCAAACCCTAACTCAAATATTTTCAACAATGCTTATCAAACAACCCCTTTATCTCCACCTTATGTTATAGAAAATCTTACTCAACCAAACATCTTAAACAAAGAATGATGTGCCCATACCTCTTAATTTGTTCTTATGGAGATATGTCTTCAAAACCTGCCTCACAAATAACTAATTTTTCTAATGCCACTTCAAGGGTTAGATTGCAAGATACTTTCTCAAAACATCCACATGAATTTTCACCTTCAAAAATGCTCAATGAAATCTGAATTTGATATTTGATCACTCTTCTTTTATCCTAAAAAATGAAGCATTAATATCCAACAAAACCTTTCATATCTTCCTTTCACAATGCAAGAATCATAATAAAATATCAAGCAACTTATCACACCTTATTACTCCTAATCTTGCAAAATAAAATTCAACCCAACAAAACCACAAATTTCACACATAAATTCCTTATACACCTTATACCTCCTACTTAAAATAAAATATTTAATGCACCTTAATTTTTCAACAAGACCATAGCATCATTGATTTCATTTACCATACAAAACACTTAGCCAAAAAACTCCTTCAACCTTAATTACTCCACGTTGTCCCCTTTTTAATTCAAAAATTAAAATTAAAATGAACACCTTATGACTCCCTAGTAATTTCACATCATAAAAATAAAAATTAATTAATCCTTATAACTCCCTAAGTCGAGCACCATATACATACTTTAAAAAAAATTGCCACAAGTGTTGCCACCGCTACTCAAACCCGTGACTCCTCGCTGGCCCCATGCCCTAGCACAAGGGTGGACACCGCATGGGCTAGCCACCCACACAAGCACAAAGGATAACGTGCTCCTACTTATTCACCAAAATCGGTGCAAAACCCTCAACTACGCAAAAATAACTCCTCATGATTCAAACGTCGAACCTACTTCCTACAATGCACTCTGTAAGCCAAGCTTGCCAACTAAGCTATCCACCCACGTTAGATGGAATCGAGTGCCATTCATCTTAACTACATGCTAACCTCAAAATTTGCAAAAGCTTTTCTCTACCTCTAGTGCTTTCCGAACAAATAGAAAATATAAGATATTAATCTTCGAGAATGATTAAAAACATTGGCTTGCAAAACATTAACCCTTTTATACACTTTTGCCCTTTGACTTTGGACGTCGGCTCAAATGCAAATTCAAATTTTGGTGCCATCTAAACCTTTTAAAAATATTATAATAATTTAAATCTAAGGTAGATTTAAATATTATAATTTATATTTTAACCTTTGGGCCCTTTTAATTTTTAATTATTATAATTATTTAAATCTTCATAGATTTAAATATTATAATATTTTTTTCTTTTCTTGGACCTTTTTCTTTGGATAAAAGTTTTTTCCATCATAAAACCTATTCCTTTTTCTTTTGCAAATGCCACTATGGTAAAACCATTAAACCTTTATTTTCCTTGACATAAATGACAACCAATATCATTAACTTATGCCATTAATTCTTTGACATCAATGACAATAATATACTCAAAATTTCCAACAATCTCCCCCTTTGTCATTGATGGCAACCCTTTTCTAAAAAAGCCTTTTTTCAAACCACTTGATTCCAAATCTGCTCCCCCTGAGAAATTGCTCCCCTTGACTGAATGCTCTCCCCCTTACTCAAATCTCTCCCCCTTTGACATCAATGGAAAAGGGACTCCTTTGGGGCTAAAGATAAGACTCTTAGCTCAGCCCCCTCCCCACCTCCTCTCTTTGAGGTGATTAATTTTAGGGTGGGATTATGTCCCCAAGCATACAATGCTCTTTTTCTTTGTCAACCTTCTTTTTCAATATTTTTGTAGCCATACCTTTTTTTATTCTTTTGAGTGTCCCTGTTC
This sequence comes from Wollemia nobilis, assembly GCA_028583015.1. NCBI lineage: Eukaryota > Viridiplantae > Streptophyta > Pinopsida > Araucariales > Araucariaceae > Wollemia > Wollemia nobilis. The sequence goes on along the minus strand of JAQPPZ010004521.1, from coordinate 35,343 downwards.
TTGCTTGTCTTTGGAAGTTCTGGAAACTCTGTTCTACACCACTTGGCCTTATGCCCAAGATTATTGCACTTGTAACACTTAATGTTGTAGTTATTGGAATGTGCAAATATCTTGAAGTTCCTCTTGGTGAAGCCATACTCATTTCTGTCATGAACCCTGTAGTGGATTGCTTTATGACCAAAGTGATTACAAGAGTAGCAATACCCTTGAAAGAAATATACATCTTTGAAAGAGTTGACATTCCTTTTAGTGAGGCCATACTCCTTTTCATGAGTCTTGCAATGCATAGCCTTGTGACCAAACCGATTACATGAAAAATAACTTCCTTTGAAGAAATATTATCTTGAACCTTCTGGTCTCTTAGTCATTTCTTTGCCTTCTCTATGATGATCCTTATTTCTTGTTTGTGCATTGTTTCCTTTCTTAGTGAAGCTTCTCTTCTTCAAATTATCCTCATAAGTCTCAATTTCTTCTTCACTCTCTTCCTCTGAAACTTCCTCTTCTTTTGAGCTTGATCTTGACCCTTCTTCTTGTTTCCCTTGTCCTTCTTCAAAACCAAGTCCTATTTTGATAGATGAAGATCTTTGTGCATTGATAATCTTATCCAAATTTTTTGAACTTTTCCCAAACCTGTGTAGCTTGTCCTTAGAATATTTCACTTCCATCCTTAGTGAAACTACCTCATGTTCTAATATTTCACATTCTAACTCTTTTGCCTCTAAAATTTCACTCATGACCTCTTTAATTTTCCTTGCCTTAGATTTTGAGTTTGTCAGGTCTTGTAGAAGCTTTTCTTTTTCTTCCTCACATTCTTGAACTTGAGTCTTTAGTCTTGAATTCTGCTTTCTAACCTTTTTCAATTCTCTGAGAGCAACAATAAGTTCTGCTTCTAGATCTATTGTGCCTTCTTCTTCATTTTTTGAATCTTTCTCTACTTCTTGATCTCCAAGAGCATCTTCATACTTTTTGACCTTATCTTCAACAAGAGCATTTTCTTCCTCTTCTATTGCCAAAAATAGGATCTCTTCTTCTTCACTATCTGAGAGTCTTTCATCACTATCACTTGAAGTCTTGCTTCCCTTGTTAACATAGAAACTCTTCTTGTGCCTTTGAAAGAACTTCTTTTCATGCTTGCCTTGACCATACCTATTTTTATTTTCATACCTAGATTTTCCTCCTTCCTTTTTCTTATGATCCTATTTCTCTTCACTGCTAGTACTTCTAGATTCTAGATAATTAGATGCATAGTGACCAAAATTACCATAGTTAAAACATTTCACTATTTTCATACCTTTGTGCTTTCTTGAGTCCTTATTTCTTCTACCATAGTTAGCTTCTTCATCACTGCTTGACTCACCACTTGATTTTGGTTTCTTATATTTTGTCTTCTTTGATACTTTGAAACTTACCTCTTTCTTGGAGTTGGGATCCTTTACTATTCTCATCTCATAAGCTGTGATAATTCCATGTAACTCATCCATAGTCAATTTTTCAATATCTCTCATCTCTTCTATAGCTGAAACCTTTCCATCATACCTCATAGGGAGTGACCTTAATACTTTCTAAGCAACACTGGAGTCTTCAATTTTGAATCCAAGTCCACGCATGGTATTAACAACTTCATCCACATGAAGCAAGTATGTAGCAATATCTTCCTCATATTCCATATTCAAATCTTCAAACCTTTTCTTGTGGTTTTGTAGTTTTGCCATCTTGACCTTTTTATCTCCCTCATATGTTTGCTTCAATTTTTCCCATATCTCTTTTGCTGATTTGCAATGCATAACTTTCACAAATTTTGCTTCACGTAATCCACTTAAGATTCCATTCATAGCCTTGGTATTATTCACATGTAACATCTTACCATCTTTGTCTGTGGAAGGAGTAGTTGTAGGTGTGAACCCATCCTCAATGGATTGCCATGTCTCATATCCTTGTGCCATCAAGTAAGTCTTCATTCTTATGCTCCAGAAAGCATAATTGTTCCCATCAAACAATGGTGCCTTATTTGATGAAGATCCATTCTGAGATGCCATCTATGTTCCTGTACTATCTTCCTTCAAGTTGTTAGAATTTTTTGAAGGAACCCGCTCTGATACCAATTGAAGAACACAGGCTTATACTGAGAGGGGGGTGAATAGTATAAGATCAACTTTTACTTTTCTTTCCCAAATAATATTATCCAATATTATCAATGGAAATATCAATAGTAGTAATCAAAGCAATGCACAAATCATCACACACAAGAGAGACACAAATTTAACATGGTTCACCCAATGTGGGCTACTCCACGGAGAAAATATTTCTTCTAAATTTTCTCAATAAATATCTTTGGAATCAAATTCCCTATTACAATGTTTATGGATCTTTATCCAAAGGAGACACCAATCCCCTATGCTCTGATTTTTGGATCTCTCTCCACAGGAGAACTCTATCCCCTTTGCTCTAGTTTGTGGAACTTGATCTAAGAGAACTCTATCTCCTCAACTAGTTTGTGGATCTCTCTCCATATAATAACTCTATCTCCCTAGCTAGTTCATGGATCTTACTCCATAAGAGAACTCTTTCCCCTTGCTCTGGTTCATGGATATTTATCCATAGGAGAACTCTATCCCCTCTGCTTTGGCTGGTGAACTTCTAGAAGACTTCTACCCCCACTGCTCTGGCTTATGGATCTCTCTCCACAGGAGACCTCTTTCCCCACTACTCTGTTGATGGACCTCTATCCATTGGAGACCTCTGTCCTCTCTACTCTATCACCTCCAAATCCTACTCTCAACTCTATCTCAAATCTACACCAAACTCTATCCCAAGTCTAGCACAAATCTACTCTAACTCTACTCATAAATTTACACCAAAATTTATCATAAGTCTAGCATAAATCTGCTCTAACTCTGCTCATAAATATGCTCTAAATTCTATCTCAAATCTACCCCAAGCCTTAACACAAATCTTGAACAAATCAACAATCAAACCTACTCTTAATTTTATTTTAAATATACCCCAAGCCTTAACACAAAGCTTGAAAAAATCATTAATCAAACTTGCTCTCAATTTTATTTCAAATCTGCCCTAAGCCTTAACACAAATATTGAACAAATCAGTAATCAAACCTACTCTCAATTATGTTTCAAGTCTTTACAATACTTGCTCAAATCTACCTTCAAGCCTTCTTAAAAGACTTGCTCAAATCTACCTTAAAGCCTTCTCAAAATACTTTCTCAAATCTACCTTCAAGCCTTCTCAAAAGAATTGCTCAAATCTGCCTTCAAGCCTTCTCAAAAGACTTATTCAAATCTACCTTCAAGCCTTCTCAAAATACTTGCTCAATTCTGCCTTCAATGTTACTCACAAAACCTACTCAAATAACTCCAAATATTGCATACAAAATACAACTTAAATCTCTTTCAAAAATCTTTCTTCACACAGACAAATTCTACTTAGAATTCGTTTAACCTCTGGAACATATAGAGAATGATATGCACTTGCCAATAGCTCAATATGTTCTACTCAATCATTAAGTTTGTCGCTTTCACATGTCTCACATTTATTACTCTTTAAAGGTAGGTCTAGTCTAGCACATGACACCTGACCTCCTGATGCACACACTTGCTTCACAAATCTGATTTCTAATGCTTGCACATTCACTTTCAATATCACTCAAAACCAATGCCCAAAAGCTTCACACATTCATTCAAACAATGAAGCACAATTTTCTCACAAACCCTAACACAAGTGTTTCCAATTTCTTTCAACAAAGATGCACAATGTAGGTCTCAAACCCTAACTCAAATATTTTCAACAATGCTTATCAAACAACCCTTTTATCTCCACCTTATGTTCTAGAAACACTTACTCAACCAAACATCTTAAACAAAGAATGATGTGCCCATACCTCTTAATTTGCTCTTATGGAGATATGTCTTCAAAACCTATCTCACAAATAACTGATTTTTCTAATGCCACTTCAAGGGTTAGATTGCAAGATACTTTCTCAAAACATCCACATGAATTTTCACCTTCAAAAATGCTCAATGAAATCTGAATTTGATATTTGATCACTCTTCTTTTATCCTAAAAAATGAAGCATTAATATCCAACAAAACCTTTCATATCTTCCTTTCACAATGTGTTGTGGCTACTCCACAACGTACCACAAAATTGGGGACCCACCTTTTTATTTTTGGTATTTGGGTGTTTGCATGTTGGTTTCGAGTGTCTAATGCTCGGCTTGTTTTGAATTTGCAGTTATCATTAGTTGTTGTCAATAATATTTTCTTGTCGATGATATTTTATTGTCAATGAATTTTTCTTGTCGACGATATTTTATTGTCGATGACCCTTTTTTTCGATGATTTTTTATCATCAAATTCTTGTCGACGATTTTTTTTTATCGTCAAATTGTTGTCAATTTCTTGTCGACAATTTTTTATCGTCAAATTGTTGTTGGCGTTTTTTTTTTTTTTTAATGTCATTTTTTTGTCGATGATTTTTATCGTTAGTGTTGTGTTAGCAATGTTATTGCTAATATTTTGTTGTTAACATTGTGATGGTTAAATTTCTTGTTTTTATCTTTCATGTATAATGAGCTTGTGCTATATATAAAACCGGTTTTATGTTAAAACTTCATTCCACCTTAATACCTTCTTAATATGCATCTATATAAAGTAAAAAAAACATATCGGTAATGTGACCCGAGTTCAATTTCGATGGACATGTATATGTATAAGAAGTATTTACTCAATATAAAAAAATAAAAATTAAAAAATAATAATAAAAGGGGTTAAAGCATAATGTTTTTAATATATGTTTTTTGTGTGTGTTTTGCAGGTTGTTCGACCAAGCATGGTCGTGATTCAGAGAATGTAGGGATACCGATCATGCTCCACCAAGCATGGTCGTGATTCAGAGAATGTAGGGATACCGACCATGTATAATGAGCTTGTGCTATATATAAAACCGGTTTTATGTTAAAACTTCATTCCACCTTAATACCTTCTTAATATGCATCTATATAAAGTAAAAAAAACATATCGGTAATGTGACCCGAGTTCAATTTCGATGGACATGTATATGTATAAGAAGTATTTACTCAATATAAAAAAAATAAAAATTAAAAAATAATAATAAAAGGGGTTAAAGCATAATGTTTTTAATATATGTTTTTTGTGTGTGTTTTGCAGGTTGTTCGACCAAGCATGGTCGTGATTCAGAGAATGTAGGGATACCGACCATGACTTGAAATACGAAATAGCTCCACCATTTAATAACTTTATACGATGATAAAGTGGAGGTAGTTCATTTACATATGTGAACTCAGGAATAATGTCAGTTTGTGAAGGTCACTTAAGATTGCCCATACCATGCGATGGACAACAGAAATATGTGGACCCGACTAGGTAGCGGCGATGATGAAAGGGGAAATCTCGGCTACATGGTGACATATGTGGTTTACATAGACGGGATGCAGCATTGAGTGGGGCTATGTTACCAAACCTGGGAATGATACATTAGGCGACGGTATATCCCACCGAAAGTCGAATTTGAGCAAAATGATTTAACGCAGCAAGGATGATATGATGCTAAGGAAAATGAGGTCGAAGGTCACCACCGAAGATAGAATATTGGCAATGGGCGTGAAGAGAAGATACTAGCCAGCATGGCAAACAAACTAGGACAAACATGGCAGCATCAATGCAGGAAAACGAGTGTAGCAGGCAGCTTGACGTGGATGAAGATGGATGCCACGATAGCCTAGATACGTCATGGCCACATTCAGAGGTGGCTATGCAGGATTTACCGGGACCCACACACAACAAAGTGATTATGGGACAACGAGAACCCTATGACTTGGAAGATGATCCAATGAAGACAGTGCATCGCCACATCGAAGATTTGGGCCATAGACAAGGGTTGACGTTGCCTGACGTGGATCACATCCACATAGACGTAAAAGATATAACAAAAGATAGCATTAGCATTAGCGACAGCGTGGGATAAAATCAATGTGGATAGATATGTGGGATAATAGAATACATAGAGGTGCCACTGCAGGGCCGTTTAGAAATGGATATTATTATGAGATGCAACAACTAGCATAACATTCGGTGTTCAACACTTGTAATGGCAGCATGCCATGCAGAAGATATAAGGTTCAAAGGGCAATGAAGACTACGACAGTTGCAGAGAGCGTCGAGCGATGAAGAGGTATCGCTGGAAGAGAACGTAGCATTAGTCATCATCAACAAACATGCCATGGCGGATTACAGGAACATATGGACAACGGTTTGTGACTGTCACAGCTTGGAGAATAAAAAGGTCCAGTGAAGCAACGGTTAGTTACAATGAGCGCTTGGACAGCGGGGCAAGCTATATTTCATATGCTCAAGGCATCTTTTAGTATAGAAGAAATATCATTTATTAAAAGAAGTTGTAGCCACATATGGAGAGCTGTAATTTATATTTTCCATATAATCAAAAGTTTATGGAGGATGGCCCGAGGAAAGGTTTTGGTATAAGGCATGATATTACAAGGCTCATGCACCTAATGTTGTTATGGTCAAAGAACATCATGGATGTTAGTGCATGTAGAGGTATAGTGCAAAGTTAAAGGATAAAAGAAATTTTATAGCTGAGGAGGACGTTACTAATGCAAACAAAGAATGAAATAAAAAAAAAAATGAAATATTATAATGAAGTCCATGAGAATGAAATTTCTGCATGGAGAGAAGCAGAAAGAAAGAAAGGAGGAGCACTTCAAGGCTAAGAGGAGGATGGAAAATTATAAGAGAGAGGTCGAGAGAACCACCATGGGTTGGAAACTGCTGCAAGCAAAGTTGCAGATTTGAAGGCAAGAGGGCTATTCTGGACTTGTTTGGGCTGTTTTTCTTCCATGGACTGGTTCTTTGGGAAAACCAAAATTTTTGCTATTGTAAAATGACAAATTTTTAATGCAGAAAATTTCAGAAAGTTGCATCTTATGGGCAAGAAAGGAGGAGTCATTTTCTGCATGCAAGATTAAATGTTTATTTTTTTTCCTTTTTCAGATTTTAGGCTTGTAAATGGAGTTTATGCAAGTTTCTTGGTTGCTTCATGCGAATGTTTAAATCTGAAAACCTCATTTAAAACCCTAGAAGCCAACACTTAGCTTATCCGGATTGTGCTTGTTTTGCAAGTCCAATAGGTTAGGTTGCATGCATGAAAACCTCACATCTTCGGTTTTTCCGGAATAGGATAGCATCAAACTGAATGTATCATGTGTTTCATTTTCTGCATTTCATTTTTCATTTTTCTGCATTTTATTTTTCCAGAAATTTTAATTTTTTTTAATTTTCAGGCATTAAAATAAACATTTAAAAATTTTCAAAATCCAAAAATAATTTCACCATTGCGTAGGTTATACTTCAGACTTCCAATACGCACTTTGAAATTTCATTTTTGGAGTTGTTTAGTATTTTTAAAAATTCATCGAAGTTGTTGTTTTATTACAGATTTTAAAAATTCGAAAATAGAAAATTTCCATTTTAAGGTCAATTTTCATTTTTTCAGTTTTGTGTTACACTCATGAGCCTATGATGACATTCCCTTCATGAAAATTCCAATTTCATTGAAGGAGTTATGTTTTATGGCATTTCACAAATTTCCATTTTTTGGGCCTAAAATTGCCCTCTCTTCATAAAAATTCTAATTTTACGAAAGAGGGGTAATTTGAGTATTACATTGAAGGTCATTTCTTCAAAGCACTTAATTGTTCATCTTAATGAAAATTTGATTTCATTTAAGAGGGATAAGTTAAAGTGACATTTAAAGCCCTTAATTTAAGGCCATAAATTATTGCCTCTTTGTGAAAACCTATTTCACCAAAGAGGGATAGTTTATCGATCACATTGAAAGCTATCTTCATCTTCATGATAAGAAGCCATATTTGGATTTAATGCAAGATAAAATCTATTTTAAAACCCTCAAGATAAAAGGAATTAAGGCACTACATCGTGGTCATATGAGGGCCAACTCACATTTGCTTTATTTTGGTTCAATGAACAATCACTAAAGTTTCATGGTAAAATAAACCAACATTGCCCCTTGTTTACAGTTACTTGCAATCACTAAGGTGTTCCAAGCATTTAAATTGAATATCTTTATTTGAGATTACTAATACACATATGCAAATGCTAAATATAGCGGAGACCTTGGAGAAGTTGTTTGTTTAACTTCTTTGCAAGAGGGGATTTGGAACCCAAATCCTAAGGGAGAGTGTACTTTCACAATTGGGTGAAAATACCACTCAACATATTGGCGCTAGAAGGAGGGCCTGAATTGGTTTATTTCACTGTGATTTAAATGCTATAGGGATTTAAATTTTGAATATTTCATGCCCTATTGATTATTATCTTTAGCCCTCTTTTAACAATACAACCTTGTAGTGTTAAAAGGAGGACATGAATTGCTATGCATTGTTCTAACGCTTTTGATTGTTCATACAGGAATAATGTGTTTTGATTTGATTTTGAAAAATTTTGGTCTTGACTAACGAGGTTGTCTCCATGCAATTACTTTCATTTGATTTTAATGGATACATCTCTTGGTTGATGCTAACATGATTATTCATACGTTACATGTTTGATATTTGCTAGTCATTTCATGCTTATTTGTAAGGAATTATTTTGTCTAAAATGTATTTGTTGTCGGTATTATGCTCTTCACTTGCGTGTAATGCGATCTTGTGAATCAGAAAGCCTACAACACTAGGAGTATGCTCTTCACTTGCGCATATGCGATCTGGTGAATCAGAAACTAAATTACATTTTTAGAATATTGCTTTGTCCTGGTTCCTTCTTTTATTTTGACTAACAGATTTGGTTCTAAAGTTATATTTTGAGTTTTACTAATGACGACATACGATATAAGAGCTGAAGTAGCATCTCTAAGAGAAAGAATGGTATCTACGATGGAGGATCATTATAAGGGTTTGTCTATGCATGGGATACCCTATCAAATTCCTAAAATGTTATTGGAGTTTCTACGATGTTTTAATCAAGAGGTGCCACTAGGATACTTGCAAAAATTGTATGTCTACAAGAATACATTATGTCAATTCCAAATTTTCTATGAGGAGGTGGCTTGTAAGTTATTTGCATACATTTTGGATGATAGACCATTCTTTTGGTATGGCCAACTACCCATGGAGGTTAGGACTTCTTGGATACAACTAGAAGCAACCTATCTTTATCATTTTGGTAATCAGGTTGACTTAGAGATGTTGAAAAATCAGTTTACCTCCATACGTAATGAGCCTAATGAATCCTTGAGTCAATTCAATGGAAGATTTCATGAGTTGCACTCCCAAATGTGGGAAAATTTTAACACATCAGAAGAGGAAGCTATTCAAGTATACATGGGAGCCATACACCCCAAACTTGCTACATATTTAAAGAAAAACTTGGATGACCTGTCTCTAGAGACAATCTATGAGATCTTGGAAAAGGTAGAACAAGTTTTTGAAGAAGAAAAGGCACAACATGTTCACATGAGAGATTGTTCTTTTGGAGTTAGTGATGCCAACCGACACCAACCATTAAATATAGCACCCTCCACTCCAATGATACCTAAGGTAAATGATCAAGGGGATGAATTTGAAGGTCCAAATGTTACAACCACCTTAGATGTAGTCCAAGAGGAGGTGCAAATTGCTAAGCCAACATCCACCAGTGAGGATTATGCAGAAATGATCTCATTCATAGAGATACATGATTATTCGGATAAAGGGGTCCTAAATTCAACAAGGTTTGAGATAGGTGATAGGACAAAAACTACCATAGAATTGAATGAAGTGGTTGAAAGTGAAATTGGAAGAAAATCAATAAATGAATTTGAAGATATGATAGAATTTCACCACTTGTTCTTGGAAGACACTCTCGATGAGAAGCTTGGAACTAATGATCAAAAAATTCTTCACCCTCCAAATTGTGATAAAATTGAATCATGGGTTACTAATTTGGACGATGATAGTCTTACAAATTTGAATTCAAGAAATAACCCACTTTTGAAAGTTATTGAACCATCTAAAGAAGGTGAAGGTGAATTTGATGAGAAACACATTGATGAATTGGAAGATGTTGAAGAAGTAGTTGAACGTCACCACTTGACTTTGGAAGATGATTATTATGATGCTTGGAAGAAGTGGGAAGACTACACTCACTCCAAAACCGCTAATGAAACTTGTGTGCCAATTGATATACAGGACAACATAATCGCCTACTCAAAGGAAGATATTACAACTCCTGTACAATTTGAGGATGTTTTGGAAGAGGGTTTCAAATCTCATCAAATTTTGGAAGATTATAATGATCCTACTACCAAGGACAAAGAAGAAAGTGAATTGATGAATGAATCAAAAGATCATGTCACAAATACCATGGAGTTTCATTCCACGAATCTGGATGACAATTTTTACAATGGTTGGGGGAGATATGATGATGTATTGTTTTCTCACACCCCTATTGATGAAAATCCTATTTCACTGGATATACAAGATATTGAAACTTCTATCTCACATGAGGAGATGCCATGGATGGTGAATAAGGAATTGGAAACAAATGACAAAGAGATTGATCAATTGGAAGCAACTCAAATGAGTGATCATCAAGACAGATTACGTGACATATACTTCGACCAACAAAATTTGAGGATTGAGAAAGATGAACATGTTTTCAATTGGGTGCCATATTTTGGTATGCTTGATGAACAGGTAATAAATGAAGAAATTGTGATTTCTCACCAAGTTTTGGTAAATGAAAATGTGCAAAAGGTAGAATCTAACCTTTTGTGTTCAAGTATCCAAGCTATAGGTGAAGAGTTGCATGACCATGTTTTGAATTTGGATGATGTTTATGATGAAATGCCATTGAAGGTGAATGAAGAACAAGGATTAATTTCTAACCACACCTTTGATAACATTACTTTAATGAATGAAAAGGAGCTTGATGCACTTAAATTGCTAAATCAAATTCATCAACAATTAATTCTTGAACCTAGGATAAAAACTTCTAATGATCCCCATTTAGTAAATATCCTAGATGCTTGTAAATTGTTGCACAATTTTGATTGGCCTAAGAACATGGAAAATGAATTGGCTTTGAAATTTTTAGAAATAGGCTCTTGCTTACAAAATTTCATTTTGGATAAAGAAAGCCTAGTTCTAAATCATGAATGGAATTATGAAATTTACACCTTAAAGAATAGACAAGAAAGAATTGAAAATCAACCATTGTCTAATCAATTTGGTAATTTGAATCTCACCTATGAGAATACTAATGGAACTAAATCTAATTGGTGGGGTGAGAGAGGAAAGTTGAAGTTGGTTGCATTGTTTGGTCTAGTCTTGTTTTTGTTTGATTCCTTCCACATTTGGCATGTGTATCACATTATATGTCTTTTGGAATGCTCAAATCATGTTTGGGATCCAGGGAAGTGACAATTCAAACTATGCATCATATTGTACCATATTGTACATTTGTATATAGACTTTGGTTTTTGGTTTTGGTTTGTGTTTTCAAGTTTCATTTTTGGGATTGCATTTTGGGTTTGGTTTTAAGTTTTGTGTGTTGGTCCTTTGGACACTTTTGGTTTGTCTTGAAAAAAAAAAAGCGAGATGTCAACTTATGTCCTTATGAATGTTGACTAAGACTAGGAGAATATGAAACATTGGAATTGTATTGCAGAAAGCTCCACGAGTAACGCAAACACATTAAAGAATATCGTTTGGAACTTGTGATGCATGAAGTTGTCAGTTTTACAAATTATGGCAAAGTAGGTGGTATACTCCATCCGCATTTCAAAAAGAGCAATGCATTCATCCATATCTCATGTTACATTCCACATTGCATATACATTTCATCTCAGTTGCATCTACATTTCAAATACAATCATTGAAAAGGTGTCGAATCCTCTTAGGGTTATTACATAACATATATTAAAAGGATCCTAAGGTTGGGAACTGATGCCCGAACTATCTTGAACCAAGCACGTTCTACACATATTAAAGAGGATCTTGAGCAAAATGGTCAAAACCATACTTGGAAGAAAAGGTGAGGCGAAAGGAGTATTTCGTGTCTGTCCTATCATGCAACATAATCCTTAAAACAATGGTTTTTACCACTCCCATAGTGCTTAAAGCCTAAAATCGGAGTAGTAAGGATAGGGTTAAATCCCCATCGAACTTAGGTTGAGGATCCAACTCCCCAAAGCTCTGATTTGACCTTCATGGAGTAGTAAGGATAGGGTCTAATTCTCATCTCGCTTAGGTTGAGAATCCGATTCCCCAAAGCTTCTATTTTGCCTCCATCACGCTTTAAGAAATTAAAAGCATGATCTACACTCAAGAACTTGAAATTCCAAAGCAAATATTTTTCATTCTACTTTCATTTCATCATTAATATTGGATTGGAAGGATCGTACTACATGTCCCTTGCAAGGATGGGTAGTCATCCCCAAGGTTCAAGAAATCAAAAGTAAAGCCAAATCCTGGATTATGGGGTTAATCTCCATCGGGGCTATAGACGCCTGACTGGTAGTGGAGTATGCTCATGTGTGGCAACATGTCTTGTCTAAAAGCAAGACCACTGACTGCTCAAATGGACAGGCTAGTCTGACAGTTTCATCCATAACAGGTTAAATCATTTTGTTCAAGATGAGGTAATGAACTCCAGATCATAGTAGTAAGGATAGGGTTAAATTCCCATCTCGCTTAGGTTGGGAATCCTATTCCCCAAAGCTCTGATTTCACTTACACTTGCACATGGGTTCAAGATGGTAGTGACACTTAACCAACTTTGGGATCTAGTAAATTAATTCAATATACACATATTTGGTCCTAAGAGGGTTTGACAGTTTTAATATGTTTGTTCATGGTACTAGAAAGTTTGAGCCTTTGCAAAGCAGGTTGTTATATCTCTAGCATCTTCACCATACATTAAATCCTACAGGAATCATCCATAACTTCTCATATGCATGAATCATAAGTGAAACAGATGATGGAATGTTGATCAAGTTTCAAACGATAAGGAATGAATCACACCGCACACATTGAGTCGATGCTTAATAATTCTAATGCTTCATGTATTTCTCATCTAGTTTCATTCTTTGGATATTTGCTGACGCTTGTATTTGAGTTTGTGAAGGTTTTCAGGTTGGGTTCTCACCGAAATGCTCAGGAGCATTTCCCAGCAGAGTCGCCATTTGTTGTGGCTGCTCCACAACGTACCCCAAAATTGGGGACCCACCTTTTTATTTTTGGTATTTGGGTGTTTGCATGTTGGTTTCGAGTGTCTAATGCTCGGCTTGTTTTGAATTTGCATTTATCATTAGTTTTTGTCAATAATATTTTCTTGTCGATGATATTTTATTGTCGATGACTTTTTCTTGTCGACGATATTTTATTGTCGACGACTTTTTCTTGTCGATGATTTTTATTGTTGACTATTTCTTGTCGACGATTTTTTTTGTCAAATTGTTGTTGACGATTTTTAATGTCATTTTGTTGTCGACGATTTTTATCGTCAATGTTGTGTTAGCAATGTTATTGCTAATATTTTGTTGTTAACATTGTGATGGTTAAATTTCTTGTTTTTATCATTCATGTATAATGAGCTTGTGTTCTATATATAAAACAGGTTTTATGTTAAAACTTCATTCCACCTTAATACCTCTTTAATATACATCTATACAAAGTAAAACAAACATATCGGTAATGTGACCCGGGTTCAATCTCCATGGTGGATGTGTATAAGAAGTATTACTAAATAAAAAAATAAAAAATAAAAAAATAATAATAAAAGGGGTTAAAGCATAATGTTTTTAATATATGTTTTTTTTTGTGTTTTGCAGGTGGTTCGACCAAGCATGATCGTGATTTGGAGAATGTAGGGATACCGACCATGAAGGATGCTGACTTGAAATACGAAAGAGTTCCACCATTTAATAAATTTATACGATGATAAAGTGGAGGTAGTTCATTTACATATGTGAACTCGGGAATAATGTTAGTTTGTGAAGGTCAATTAAGATTGCCCATACCACACGATGGACAGCAGAAAGATGTGGACCCGACTAGGTAGCGGCGACGACGAAAGGGGAAATCTCGACTACATGGTGACATATGTGGTTTACGTATACGGGACGCAACATTGATTGGGGCTATGTTACCAAACCTGGGAATGATACATTAGGCGACGGTATATCCCACCGGAAGTCGACTTTGAGAAAAATGATTTAACGCAACAAGGATGATATGATGCTAATGAAAATGAAGTCGAAGGTCACCGCCGAAGATAGAAGATTGGCAATGGGCGTGAAGAGAAGATACTACCTAGCATGGCAAACAAACAAGGACAAACATGGCAGCATCAATGCAGGAAAACGAGTGCAGCAGGCAGCTTGACGTGGATGAAGATAGATGCCACAGTAGCCTAGATACGTCATGGCCGCATTCAGAGGTGGCTATGCGGGATTTATCAGGACCCACACACAGCAAAGTGATTACGGGACAACGAGAACCCTATGACTTGGCAGATGATCCAATGAAGACAGCGCATCGCCACATCAAAGATTTGGGCCATCGACAAGGGTTGACGCTGCCTGACGTGGATCACAACCACATGGACGTAAAAGATATAACAAAAGATAGCATTAGCATTGGCGACAACACGAGATCGAATCAATGTGGATAGATATGTGGGATAATAGAATACACAGAGGTGCCATTGCAAGGCCGTTTAGAAACGGATATTATTATGAGATGCAACAACTAGCATAACGTTCGATGTTCAACACTTGTAATGGCAGCATGCCATGCAGAAGATATCAGGTTCAAAGGGCAATGAAGACTACGACAATTTGGCAGAGAGCGTCGAACGATGAAGAGGTGTCGCCAGAAGAGAACGTAGCATTAGTCATCATCAACAAACATGCCATGGCGGATTACAGGAACATATGGACAACGCTTTGTGAATGTCGCAGCTTGGAGAATAAAAAGGTCCAATGAAGCAATGGTTAGTTACAATGAGCGCTTGGACAGCGGGGCAAGCTATATTTCATATGCTAAAGGCATCTTTTAGTATATGAGAAATGTCGTTTTTTAAAAGAAGTTGTAGCCACATATGGAGAGTTGTAATTTATATTTTCCATATAATCAAAAGTTTATGGAGGATGGCCTGGGGAAAGGTTTCGGTATAAGGCATGATATTACAAGGCTCATGCACCTAATGTTGGTATGGTCAAAGAACATCATGGATGTTAGTGCATGGAGAGGTATAGTGCAAAGCTAAAGGACAAAAGAAATTTTATAGCTGAGGACGTTACTAATGCAAACAAAGAATGAAATAAAAAAAAATGAAATATTATAATGAAGTCCACGAGAATGAAACGTTTGCATGGAGAGAAGCGAAAATAAAGAAAGGAGGAGCATTTCAAGGCTAAGGCGAGGATGGAAAATTATAAGAGAGAGATTGAGAGAACCACCATGGGTTGGAAACTGTTGCAAGTAGAGTTGCAGAGCTGAGGGCAAGAGGGCCATTTTGGACCTGTTTGGGCTGTTTTTCTTCCATGGACTGGTTTGGGAAGACCAGAAATTTCTGTTATTGTAAAATGATAAATTTTTAATACAGAAAATTTCAAAAAGTTGCATCTTATGGGCAAGAAAGGAGGAGTCATTTTCTGCATGCAAGATTAAATGTTTATTTCTTTTTCTTTTTCAGATTTTAGGCTTGTAAATGGATTTTATGCAAGTTTCTTGGTTGCTTCATACGAATGTTTAAATCTGAAAACCTCATTTAAAACCCTAGGAGTCAGCACTTAGCTTATCCGGATTGTGCTTGTTTTGCAAGTCCAATAGGTTAGGTTGCATGCATGAAAACCTCACATCTTCGGTTTTGCCGGAATAGGATAGCATCAAACTGAATGTATCTTGTGTTTCATTTTTTGCATTTCATTTTCATTTTTCTGCATTTTATTTTTCTAGAAATTTTAACTTTTTTTAATTTTCAGTCATTAAAATAAACATTTAAAAATTTTCAAAATCCAAAAATAATTTCACCATTGTGTATATTATACTCCAGACTTCCAATACGCACTTTAAAATTTCATTTTTGGAGTTGTTTAGTATTTTTAAAAATTCATCGAAGTTGTTGTTTTATTACAGATTTTAAAAATCCGAAAATAGAAAATTTCCATTTTAAGGTCAATTTTCATTTTTTCAGTTTTGTGTTACGCTCATGAGCCTATGATGACATTCCCTTCATGAAAATTCCAATTTCATTGAAGGAGTTATGTTTTATGGCACTTCACAAATTTTCGTTTTTTGGGCCTAAAATTGCCCCCTCTTCATAAAAATTCTAATTTTACGAAAGAGGGGTAATTTGAGTATTACATTGAAGGTCATTTCTTCGAAGCACTTAATTGTTCATCTTAATGAAAATTTGATTTCATCTAAGAGGGATAAGTTAAAGTGACATTTAAAGCCCTTAATTTAAGGCCATAAATTATTGCCTCTTTGTGAAAAACCTATTTCATCAAAGAGGGATAGTTTATCGATCACATTGAAAGCTATCTTCATCTTGATGATAAGAAGCCATATTTGGATTTAATGCAAGATAAAATATATTTTAAAACACTCAAGATAAAAAGAATTAAGGCACTACATCGTGGTCCTATGAGGGCCAACTCACATTTGCTTTATTTTGGTTCAATGAACAATCACTAAAGTTTCATGGTAAAATAAACCAACATTGCCCCTTGTTTATAGTTACTTGCAATCACTAAGGTGTTCCAAGCATTTAAATTGAATATCTTTATTTGAGATTACTAATACACATATGCAAATGCTAATATAGCGAAGACCTTGGAGAATTTGTTTGTTTAACTTCTTTGCAAGAGGGGATTTGGAACACAAATCTTAAGGGAGAGTGTACTTTCACAATTGGGTGAAAATACCACTCAACACAATGCAAGAATCATAATAAAATATCAAGCAACTTATCACACCTTATTACTCCTAATATTGCAAAATAAAATTCAACCCAACAAAACCACAAATTTCACACATAAATTCCTTATACACCTTATACCTCCTACTTAAAATAAAATATTTTAATGCACCTTAATTTTTCAACAAGACCATAGCATCATTGATTTCATTTACCATACAAAACACTTAGCCAAAAACTCCTTGTTAATTCAACCTTAATTACTCCATGTTGTCCCCTTTTTAATTCAAAAATTAAAATTAAAATGAACACCTTATGACTCCCTAGTAATTTCACATCAAAATAATAAAAATTAATTAACCCTTATAACTCCCTAAGTCGAGCACCATATGCATACCTTAAAAAAAATTGCCACAAGTGTTGTCACTACTACTCAAACCCGTGACTTCTCGTTGGCCTTGTGCCCTAGCACAAGGGTGGACATCGCGTGGGCTAGCTGCCCACACAAGCACAAAGGAGCACGTGCTCCTACTTCTTCACCAAAACTGGCACAAAATCCTTGACCAAGCAAAAAGGACTCCCTATGATTCAAACACAAAACTTGCCACCTACAATGCGCTCTGTAAGATAATCTTGCCAACTAGGCTATCCACCCACGTCGAATGGAATCGATCGCCCTTCATATTAACTACACACTGCCATCGAAATTCATAAAAGCTTTTATCTTCCTGTAGCGCTTACTGAATGAATAGCAAATATAATATATTAATCTTTGCCATCATAAACCTCTTCCTTTTCTTTGGATAAAAGTCTTTGCCATCATAAAAAATCTTCCTTTTTCTTTTGCAAATGCCACCATGGTAAAACCATTAAACCTTTATTTTCCTTGACATAAATGACAACCAATGTCATTAACTTATGTCATTAATTCTTTGACATCAATGAAAACAATATACTCAAAATTTTCAACACATCCAAATGGTTAAGACACATGGTTGTACAAAATGAGTACATAGTATAAGCCATTGAAGGTTAACTCTACCATTTAGATGTTTTAAATCAATTTTAAGCAAGAAATGATTTTCCTAATAAGTAGGTATATGTTCATCCTCAAACACTACCCTTAAAATTGTAGTTGATGGTGAAAGAGACATCATATTCTCACAAAAAGAAGTCTTGAATCTTGATCTCTCAACTCTCCATATTGACAAAAAAAACAACCTTAATGAAATTTTATACCATCAATTTGTTAACTTGTAAATAATGATAAAGGATAACATTTAGTCTAAACATATAAGAGGAATCTACTATAAATATCATATACTTATGTTTTCCATATAATTTATTAAATACCCTTACATCTAACTAAATGTTCTTACATTTTATTATAGATCATAAAAAAAATAACATAATATATAATTCATATAAAATCTTGAAAAAATTATACAAAAAAATTCTTTCTTATTTTAATTATTATTCTTTTCTAAATATTATATATTATTATTGGTTTCCTCACCATACAATAAATCTATCTTCAACATAATTAAATATGAGCTCTTTATGGTTACAATAAATCCTAAAACAAGATTATAAACACTCACAAACTAATAAATTATATATGAGTGTAGATTCAATGATACTATCTTAATTTTTTTAATTATATACCATCCACTAACTAATTTTTTTTTTAGTAAAATTATTTTGTTAGAAGATTCAAATAAATAACAACACCTACCATAAATATTATATATACATTGGTAATATACGATGAGGAATTTTCTCCTAATTTAAACTAAATGTATGAACTAAAAAACAAGTGCATATAATATAATCATTGCTCTAAATTCTTGGATGTTTGTAGATTCATATTTTTCAAGTATATTTGAAAGTTTAGATGTAAAATAATATTAATTTATGTCAACTAATTTATGGGGTATAGTTTTTGCAAACTTGACCTTTGATATTCTGATACATTTGAGATGCATTGATTCTCATGTTCATGGAGCTTGCACGACACTAGAAGATATTATTAACAGGATTTATCAACTTTTTTACTTGATCCAGGATCTTCAAAAGGTTTGACAAAAAACTAAAAAGAAGGTAACAAATAATAATGATCAAGTTCAAGAACTTATTACTTCTATTTCTTCCTTGAAGACTTTAAAATATATAATAGAATACATGTTAATAACTTCTTCACATGACAACCTCTCTCACCTCTCACGGAAGAATAATGATATCTAACATATTACAACAAGATACAACTATAGTCTCTTTATTACTATTAGCTTCTATTCTTATGTGTATTTAGTTATGAATGCTTTACTTCTTAACTACCTTATTTTATTTTTTGTTAGTGAACAATGCTAACACCATATTGTCATAATGTTCCAATTGATAATATAATATAATATAATATTGCTTTTAATTTAAAAAATAAAATGTATGTGGTTATGTCATCACTCTTGAATGTTGAGGGACTGTCTCTAACCACTTGATAAAATATTAGGACATTATTATTTTTTATCACTCATAAGTATCAAATAAAATGTTAAAAATAAAAATTTCCCTTTAATCATGGTCAAAAGTACCTATGTTGAGAGTTTCTCTAGTGAGAGTTATTTTTTCTTTGTATTAGGGTTTTCTAATATTTCTCGAGTTTTCCATGGCCCCCAACCCTAATGGCCAAGCAATTACCTTTGGTGCCACAGGAGAGAAGGCAAATGAAAATGACACCCATGGAGTGTCCCAATAAATTGATTTTAATGGAGAGTGAAGAGGTACATTTAGTCTACCTCTATATAAGTTTGATAATGCATGTCAATGGTTACAATATTTTACCCTAGTTGGGTATTTTGTGGGACACATTTCTAATGAAGCGATATTACAATCTTGGGTTAGCTCGACTTGGACTTATTATGGATTCAAGATCAAGTTGATTTAGAAACTAAAAAAATGATTTTTCTCTTCTAGTGTGTAGATGCTACTCATGTAAAGGCAATTTATGAGCATGGGCCTTGGTCCATGAGAATCTCCTTGGTGGTCTTCTTTCCATGGAATCAAGATTTTTCAATTTTTGAGGAAAGAACCTCCAAGGTCCCAATTTGGATTGAGTTATCTAATCTTCCCCTTCCCCTTTGGCCCTTTTTTAATCACATGGCAGTAGTCTTAGGGCATGTCTTATTGGTTGAAGTTGACAATTTATTTAATACTCACCCATAGAAAAAGGTTTGTGTTGAGATTGATTTGTGTAAGGACCTATATGAAGTTATTGAGATACAGGTGGAGGACACCATTATTTCACAATGAGTGGTGCATATTAACCTATTGAATACTTGCTTTAGATGTCAAGCAACAAACCACAAGGTTAAGGATTATATTCTTATTCCTTGTAATAAGTTGAAGCCAACCTCCATGCCAACCATCATGTCTCCTCCCTAGCACAAAGAGGATGGTTGAACCATGGTGGTAGGGCACAAAAAATCATGTGCCCTTATATCCAAAGTGCAACACCCCCTGCCAGCAATAAAGGTGGCTATTTTTCAATCCCATAGTTCTAAAAAATGGTGGAAGAGCAACTAGGTATAGGGCTACCAACAACGAAAATGGTGATCATTAAGGCTCCTTTGCCTCATCAAAGCCACACCCCAACAACTAATATGGAAATTATGGTCACTAAGGCTCCTTCTCCTTCTCCTCCTACAAGTTCTCATCATTCCCATAGTCCCAAGAAGGAGAAAGATGTAGAGGACTTCCTACTAGATAAACAATGCCATATTTCCATTCCTTGGCTAGAGAACTCTAGACATAACAACTTTGAGAAGTTGGAGTTGCTTGAACAAAATCATGATGGTGAGGAATCCATTAAGATGACATATTTTACGTTTTCTCCTAGCGGTCCCCCTCGAACTGATTGGACTAACTTCAAATTCCCATAGGTAATGTGTGATGGTACATAGTTTGTTAGTAGTTTTTAGATATAGATCTCATGTCACTGAAATCTACATAATTTTTATTTTTAATCAGCTTAAGAGTTTAAAATTGTCTACTTTGTTTTAATTTCAATATTTTTTGTAAGTCCCAAATCCCTATTTTAGGTTCTAAGTGGCATCTCAGTATGATATTTTGGGGTGTTTTACCATACCACCTACCTTTTTTGTGCGATCAGTTTAACTAATATTCTTTTTAGTAATACAAGGTACTTTTCAACAAAAATATATCTATGTTTAGGTTTTATTTGTTTTAAAAGGAAAAGTCTCATTAGTTAGTCACTAGAGATACCAAAAATAGGCATATATTTCATGGAATTACATCATTTGGAGAATCCTATTCCTTTCGTACAATGTTTATGTTTTTCTTTACATACTTTAGGCCATAAAAATATTTTAAGTATTTTTTAAACCCTAATTTACTGGTAAAGAGCCTCTATAAACCCTAGTTCAATGGTAAAGACAAAGTCAATAAGACCTCCAATCATCCATAGAATTGAATTGAAACAACCCATCAATAAACACTCAACCATTACCAACCAACCTATAATTTGGATTAATATTTTATGTATTTACTTCATTCATAAAGGAGAAGCAAATTTATTTCTTCATATTTTGTATAGAAATTTAAACCCCATAAAGGATGTTTAAGTTTTAAAAATGATTACACTTGCATCATTACTCACCTTTATTAGTTAACTTGTCATTTCATCATTATAAATTAAATTTTACTATTATTAAAAAAATTTAAACCACATAAATTGTCTTTATGTTCTAAATGTGATTGCACTTATGTCATTACTTACCTTTATTATTATTTTTAAATAATTTTAAAAAATATACTAAAACAAGATTATTTATAAGTTGGAGTGAGACTTCTCCAGCCTTAGCCAAAGAGCACTTGTTTCTTCCTTTTAATATTCCAATAAAATTCCATAACTCTACATCCCATGATCCTATGAACCAAATATCTACAATGGTTGTCCAAATCAGCCAAATGCTAAATTTGCTCACCAACCTACCTAATACTTTCATCCTCAGTAGTAATACCATTGTGCCACTGAACCCCTACCTTCTTCTCAATAATAATCTTAGCCAAGAAGTCTATCACTATATTTAGAGCTCTACCAACATAAATCAGGATCACATCATCCAATTTCCTCCACAAATCCTTAATTTGGGTGACAAGAATCCTTAACCTCCATGTCTCCAAAGCAAAGTTCCTCATGCAATCTAGAGCTCCTACCAAGATTTGAGAATTTTATTCTATGATTATCCTCCTATAACCTTGTCTTACTACCTAGATAGAAGCAAATTTGATAGCTAAGAGTTTTGTTTCATTGTTCGTGGCCTTGCCTAGTCCCTACAATTCCTAATATGGCATTGTCCCAACATGATTCCTACAAACCACTCTAATTCTAACTCTACCTAGATTTCCTTTTGCATCTGCATTAGTATTAATTTTAATCCGACCTTCCAAGAGTATTTTTCAACTAGCTTTTTCTTGCCCCTCCTGCACTTCAACTTCCTTCTCCATTGTCCCTATATCAACATGAGTTTCCTCTTTAGGATTTTTGTACCCACATGATATACCTGTTCAAAAATAGTAGGTAATACCCATGGATTTTATTTTGGGACTTCCTAAGAATAGATAACAACATGATGCAATATTTGTAGTAGTGGATAAACGACCACGTCACTCAAAATAGTTGGCTTATCCAATTCATTGGTGATATTTTTTTAATTAGGTTAATTGAGAAATCTTTGCAACCAAAGATTGGGTTGGGTATTCTCATCTTAATTAATCGTGACTTTTTTTAAGGATAAGAGTTGAACTTAAGGGCTAGGTGGATTGATAAGTGCTAGTCTGGATGGGCACTTACTAAGAAGAGACCTAGGTTCAAACTTTGGTGGTTCCAGTTTGCAAAGGTAGTAGTTTGTTCCGAATCTTCTGAGTGCACGTCAGACCAACGACAACGTTACGAATCCCGGGTGACCAACGGTCCCCATCTCATGTCGGATCAACAAAAACGAGATGGATAGGTTTGGTGAGAACCCTGCGCTGATCAGTTACTAAAAATAGTGGCTGTAACCAACCCTCCTATGTAACCAAAAAAAACTTATCAATAGGGACCAAACACACACCCACCCCCTCACACCACGGTTTGAACCTTAGACTTCTCAAAGAAGAACCAAGGCCCGAACCGTTGTACTGTCCCCTCTATTCCCTCGGGACAAAAAGGCTTAAGATAGCTAGTGTGATTTGAATAGGAGTTGAATGGGTCCGTGGTATGGATCGTGGACCTCAGTTGGCTGCCTCACACCAACTCGGCTACCCATTCAACCTTAAAACTCTTAGGATAAAGAGAAAATATCTGCCTCACAGGCACCAACTTAACTGCCCATTCACCCTTAAAACTCTTAGGATAAAGAGAAAATCTCGCTCTTAGGCAGCCATCAGTGTTGTTCCATCCGAGTATACTAGTATATCTAGAAAGAATTCATAAAAAAAAAAATTGTATTCGTTCAGTCTCATGTTTGTATAAAGATTCAAACTCGAGACCTCTCAAATGTAAGAAGTTGTTAATAATCACAAACCTGACACACTTGTAGACGTTTACCAAAGCAAACATTAGAACATGGTGATAAAAAATGGTAGTAATGTGAGGATGTTATTTTGGTTTAAGTAGAAGGAAGAATACAGCTGCTGATTTATTTTTAGTTAAAAAAGAAGTAAACATCTTATATTCAAAACATAAGTTAAATAGAAGTGAACATATAAATTTTATTACTAACCAATAATAATTTAATTACCGTAGTTTCCCAGGAAAATCCGAAGATCACCGTTAATTGCGGTCTAGTATGCCATCTCACTAACGCACCACACAGAGAGCATGGTAGTCAACATATGATCGGCTGACACATGTCAAGTGAAAGCTGGTCGGTCCACAACTGTTGGATTTAAGATTTGGGTATCAATGGGGTTTTATGGTGACTCTCTCCTTTTTGTGAGCCATGGTAAGTGACGTTGAAAGCCAAATTTAAGATACTTCATTTAATTTAATTTAATTTAAAAAACCGGAAAGTGGGAGCCAACAAATCAACCTCATCGCTAGTGGTTGTGGATTGATTTTTCATTTCTATTTTGAAACCAAAAGAATTATTTTTCTTGGAATTGTATCGACTACTAATACTTTTCTTTGTCAAGAGTTATTATAGATATTTCATCTAACTAATATTTGTATATATATATTTTTAAATATTTTATCAAAAATGGATGAGTTAAACTTATGATTTTGAGGTGAATCATATGTTATTTTTCTTTTTAAATTATAAGCATGCTTTTATTTATGTATAATTACTTTACTAAATTATTCTTGAATATTTACTTTATTATTAACATCAAATTGTGAATATTTAAACATTGATAAGTGTATGATTATGTATCCACGTGTTTTAGGTGAGTTAGAGAGGAGAGGGCAATCCTCCAAGAGAGGTCCCAGGTACCAAAAAATTAAATTAGATACTCAAAATCCAATTGATAATGTTAATGCGGTAAAAAAAGTGTATGATTAGATAATGTAACTATGACTAAAGAATGTGTTATTCTTTTATTAACTATACTTAATTTACTTAATTAGGAAAGAAAAAATTGTCAAAACTGTCCTGTGTGATATACAGTGTTATAGTTAACCACCATTCAAATGTACCAACTTTATATTGACTTCGGATATGATAGTTTTTGGATTTAGTTATTATGCAAAAGCTAGAAAGCAGACAATTTAACATAATGGTAATTTTATGTCTACCATCCAATGTAATAGATAGACATCATTTCTCTCGGAATACAAAAATCTGAAAATCAGTAACTATGCAATCATACATATCTCTTTCTCTTTCAGGTCTAGCAAATATAAGAGGTGATGACGGCATCATTATTGAGGTATGAGGTGATGACGGCATCATTATTGAGGTTCATACGGCCATCTTCAGTTTTGATCCGGTGGCGTTTCCGGTGAGCTGCACCTTGGATCTGGAACATTGCCACCACAGCTCGGATGTGAATCAAGTATCTCGTCCTTCGTTAGTATCCATCTGCATTTTTATTTAGTTTGTGCGGAGCAGAGACACCAGAGACATGACATGGATGAAAAATATGAAGTTGACGCATATTATTATATTGTAACAAGAGTCAAATATTATCAATCCTATAAAACTTACTGATCATATTCTATGTTGATAACGTCTGCGACGGAAGTGGCTACTGCCATGAAGGCATCAGCCGACAATTTAATGGTTGCGTTGCAGTCTGAAGAGCAATAGTCCACTATCTTCACTACGATTGAATCGGTGTTGTTGAGGCAAGGATTTTGAGTCATTTGATCGGTTCCACTCAGACATCTCACACTGTACTGCCTTCCACAGGCTGTGCCGTTGTCCCACATGGAGTCACTCGCTGCTGCAAACAGATTTCCCGCAGGAAACTGGCTCTGATTGTTTCCGTAACATTCTGACGCTGCAAAAACAAAACACACCAATCAATATATCCTTATTACTTTCAATAAAATATAAACTGAATTCAATGGGAAATATGTTGCTTACGAACATATGGAGGAGAGTAAGATGTGGCGGTGCCAACGTCTGCCAGGCATGAATAGGAGTAGCAGAGAGCATGTAAACAACTCCATAAGATAACCGTGGCTCTTGTGATGGTATTAGCCATCATGAAGAGCTTCAGCTGCCGCTTCTGTGGGAATGAGAGCACGCGATATCTCCTATAAATACAAAGCGGACGACAAAACGCAGTTGATCAAACAAGGAACGTACCTGTCGCAGATAGATAGAAGATTGTATGTCCAAAGTGACGAAATAGAGAAGTCAAAGTGCAAAAGATATGCGGAGGAATGTGAAGTGACAGAAAAAGCGTATTGAAATCAAGTGGAAAGAAAAAATCTTTTTTGTTCAAATAAGGATTAGCTCTCATAAGCTTAGATGTGAAACAGGGAGATGGACAACGCCCAAAGAACAATGGGGAGAAAGGATATGTACTCTATGCAGCATAGGCGCAGTAGAGACAAAGGAACACTCTGAGTTTTTTAGATATCCGTGGCAAATACAAAGAAACACTTGGGAACAGGTCTATGGCAGAGTTATTTGAAGACAGTAAAATAAAAAAAGTTGAGGAATTACTTACCCAAATAAGCAAGAGAAGGAACACCCTTCTCAAAGATATTAAAGATCATATGATATGAAGCTATTAAAGATCATATGATGTGATTTGAATAATTGCACTTTCATATTTAATATCCCATAGACCATATTTGGGTCTCGCAAACGCAATTAAAATCTTTCGTTTCATAAACACATGCTCACAAAATACATTAATAGTGCTCATAAACACTTTTTCACACTTTTGACATTTGACCTAAACAAGAATAATTTACTTAAATTTTAACACCCTTAATTAGAACTAAGAGGACCAAGAAAAAAAGGCTTTAGAGGTAAATCCTCCTCCTCTTAATGGATGCTCTATTATTCCTCCATTGATTATCATAAATCTTATGTATAACTCTCAAGAATTTTATCTAGTAATGTAGTTCTTGATGGAGTGTTCTTTAATTTTACAATACTTGCAAGAACCCTTAGACTTGACCCTGTTGTATTCTGATCACGTATTAGAATCAGGTTGCACGGTTGATCCCATTGTATTCAATTCAATGCGTTTATTCTCGCGTTCACACTTGTTTAACACAAGCACTTGTCCAATTCCGTTACATGCAACGTTACACTTCGACACGTGAACGGGCGGGATTGCCCAAAGAGAGGCACAAAGATGAGGTATGGTTGCGAGATTAATATTCACGCGCAATGGCTCTCGATAATTATCTATAAATTGGAGACTCCTTATCATCTTTTCATAAAAGATACCTCTTAGCCACCCACTCTCAGATATATAGTGGTCAATCGAGGCTTGACTGAAATAGAAGGATTTACGCCAGTTCGGGTTTTTAAAGTGTTACAGTTATCGATTTCCTATTTTTACTTATTCCTTTTCAGCATGACAAGACTCTATGTGGTGTTTTTTTAATCCGTCAAATACAAGGAAAAGGTTAAGATTTACAATCAAAAAATAATTAAGGATAATGGTGGTTTTACCAGAGATGAAATAGAAATCTTAAATGATGTAATCTTATTTTTTTTGAAAATTACTATTTAAGAAACAAGAGATGAATGAGCAATCAAACAACCACTATTTTATATTTTAAGGATCGTTTTAGAATAAATTAATGAAAATCTTCAGACCCTTCTCAAGGAAAAAAGTGAAGAATGTACTATTGGGGATGCCAAAGGACAAGGCTCCAGGACTGGGTGGATTTTTAATTGGTTTTTCTCAACCATTCTCACATATAATTGGAGAAGATGTTAGTGCGATAGTAAGAAAATTTTAGGCAATCTTTTAAGAGATACCAACTCTATTTTTTTTTATCCCCTCCCTTCCATAGAAGGTCTACTTTAGAGGATGAAGCAAGTTTCGTTCAAGGAATGAACTTCATAACTGCCCAATTCTATTCATTTTCGATTGCTTTCTATTTAAAATGATATAAAATCAATTTAATATTTGCAATCATTCTAATATTCAAAACATTGGTCATTTTTTTTCTTTCCAATAAATTCTTTTTTTTTTTGGTAATTATAATAATAGATTAATTGTGGGTTTTTATAAAGGATCCCAAAACCTTATGTACAAAATCAGCCTTGCTAAAAGATATTTCATGCCGGATGATGGCTGGGTAAATAGAGCAGTTCGTAAAAAGACAGGGAAATACAAAATGCCCGAGGGCCCCAGAAGACGCGGACAGTCCTGGAAATCTTGATCTTGAAATACATTAAAATAGAATAATAGCCGAAGACAATATATCAAAGACCTATGATACAAATTCTTCATCATGAGGGAATATCTGCCTTGGCCAAACTGTCCACCTCGGTTGGGAAACGAGAACGCCAAACAACCGGGCACGTGGTCATCAATCCTTTGTTGGCCAAGTGATCCGCCACCCGGTTACCTTCTCTGTAGATGTGCCCCGCCTCCCACCTGGCGCGCCGAGAGAGGAGCATCCTAGCCTCGAGGATGATATTCAGGACCCGCCACGACGGGTCTTTGGAGCCACGAAGGTAGTTGATAATGTTTAGAGAATCGCCTTCAATAATTAAAGGCCTAGGATAATTCGATATGACCTGCAACCCTTTCAACACACCACGGAATTCGAAAAAATGATTGGTCTGAGGGCCTAGATTTTCACAGTAGGCCAAGATCAGCTTCCCATTATGGTCCCTGACAAGCCCCCCGGAACCAGCGGGCCCCCGGTTGCCTTTAGCAGCCCCGTCAAAATTAAGTTTGATCCACCCCAAAGGAGGTTTGGTCCAAGTGACCTCCCTGCGGCAATTCACTGAGTCAACTCTAGAAGAGGAGCCAAGGTCCAGTATTTTGAAAATAATTTCCTCCCAAGGAATGTGAGGGCGGGAGCTGGGAATAGTTTTTGAATTCTCGGCAGCAAAGGATAAGGCCCGCTGGGCAACAAAGGGAGCCATTCTATGGATCTTGTCGAAGACTCTAGCATTACGCTCCAGCCAAATTTGCCAGATGGAATGGTGAAAGGCAGCCTCACAAAGGAATCGAAGCTTAGAATTCTTAAAGGGCTTGGGCCATTGGAGGAAGGCGTCTTTAAGGGAGCGAGGGGAGCACCAGAGAACTTGGAAGGAAGACAACACACAGCTTAGGACCAAATGGGAAAAGGGGCAATGCAAAAATAAGTGATCGGATGTTTCACAGTCAGCTAAGCAAAGATAGCACCTGTTGGGAATTGCAAGGCCTCTCTTGTGGAGATTGTCTATGGTAAGGGCTTTGTTATAAAAGGCAATCCAAGCAAAGTAATTTATCTTAGGAATAATCCCTTTCCTCCAAATTGCTTTCCACCGGGGGTCCACAGCAGCCTCACATGACAGAAGATCATAAGCGGACTTAACAGAAAACCGCCCATCCTGCGTGTTGCTCCAAATAATTATGTCGTCTCTTATGATCGAAGGAATTAACACCGATTGGAGGACACTATACAAGAAATTCACCTCATTATCAAACCCATCCACCATCAAAAGTTTCCACCGAGGGGGAAGGGAACTCCGGTCAATGCAATCCGAAACCTTGAGATGACTGTTTGGATCAATCTGGGCCCTCAAGCCAGCCAAGTTCGATTTACAATGAGAGCTTCATCCGTAGCCCACATGTCTCTCCAAAAAGGATCGTGGATCCATCCCCCAAGATCCAACGAGCACCCCTGTTAATCACCGAACGGCCCTGAAGCACCGTCTTCCAGAAAGTCGAAGCTTCATGAGGAGACTCAGCTTCCAGGAGAGAATTTTCCCTAAGATACTTTCTTTTAACTATATTGACCCATTCCGTCGGTGCATTAATAAGAATTCTCCAAGCATGTTTGGCAATTAAGGCAGTGTTCATGAGCCTGGATCTTCTCAATCCCATGCCCCCTTGGTCCTTTTGAAGGAAAACCTTATCCCATGCCACCAGAGGAATTCTGGATTTTTCTTTGCTGCCGGACCAGAGAAAATTCCTTTGAATCTACTCGATTTTGGAATGGATAAACACAGGAAGCATGAAAATAGACATGAAATAGGTGGGAATTCCTTGAAGACAGGCTTTGGTGAGGGTTGCCTTCCCAGCTTGAGATAGCAATTTGCCTTTCCAAGTGCTGAGTTTCTTATGAAGCCGTTCCAAAATTGAATTCCAGATGTTCCCACCGCCTCGCCCATTGCAAACTAGTGGCAACCCCAAATAAGTTGCAGGTAGGGAATCAATAGTGCATTCGAGGATTCTGGAAATGTAACTTTGCCTACGCAGAGGGGTATTAACAAAATAAATTTTGCTCTTCAAATAATTAACTTTTTGGCTAGAAGCCTTCTCATACTAGGACAGAATGCGCTTGATATATTTGGCCTGAGTGACAGACGCTCTAGTGGATATGAGCGTGTCATCCACAAACTGTTGGTGAGTGACAGGATCAACTCTGGAAGTAGGTAGAATGCCATAAATCTTGCTTCGACGGAGGGCTTCATTCAAAGACCAGCTAAGGACCTCTACCAAAAGAATGAATAAAATAGGAGACAAAGGATCACCTTGTCTGAGGCCGCGAGCACTCTGGAAGAATCCAGCGGGGGACCCGTTGATCAGCACAGAAAAGGACGAAGTGGAAATGCAACTGTTCACAAGGTCAATCCAGTGATGATGGAAGCCCAACTTGCAAAGGACAGCACAGAGGAACCTCCTGTCCACTTTGTCAAAATCTTTATTCATGTTTAGTTTAAGGAAAAGCGCAACATTCTTGGAACATTGGGTAGTATGGAGGGTTTTGTGAATAGTAATGACGTCGTCAAGGATGTTTCTACCCTTAACGGTGCTCCCTTGAGCTGAACCTACCAAAGAGGGGAGGAGGGATCTCAGACGATTGGCAATGGTCTTGGTAAGAATCTTGTAAACATTGCAGAGGCTTATGGGATGATAGTCAGAAAAACTTTTGCAGGCAGGCGACTTAGGAATGAGAGCTAGGAAGGTAGAGTTGAACTTCGAATGGATGGATCTTGAAGCTTGAATTTCTAAGATAGCCTCACAGACATCAGGCCCCACAACATCCCACATAACTTGAAAGAATCGGGGGGGAACCCATCAGGCCCGGGGGCCTTATCTGGTTGCATGGAAAAAAGAGCATCCTTAATATCGAAATGGGAAAAAGGTTCCAGGAGTTTAATACTTGCCTCATGGGGTACCTTGGTAGGGAAATTAGCAAGAAAGGATTTCTAAACTTGGAGGACGCTATCAAGAGGAGCACCCAGAAAATCCTGGAAGAAATCGACTGCTTCGCTTCAAATTTCCTCAATCTCCCTGGTAGTGCGCCCATCCTTACACAACACCTGTATGATCTTGTTGGCCCCCCTGTGTCTCATGGTAGACGTGTGGAAAAACTTTGAATTTGAATCACCGTTCTTCAGCCAGAGATCCCTGGACTTCTGACACCAAAACGTTTCCTCACTAGCAAGAATGGAATGATAGTCCACCAGGAGGCTCCGTTCCTCCTATCTAAGGCCTTTAGAATACCCTTCGACCTCCATCTTTTTCTCTAAACTCTTCAAGCACTCAGAGATGGACCTTTTAGACTCAAAAATGTTGCCAAAAACCTCCTTATTCCATGCCTTTAAGTTCTTTTTAATCATCTTAAGTTTTAGGGCCAATCTTTTGGACGCTGAACCAACCACTGTCACCTGCCACCATTTCAAAACCAACTGTTTGAAATCCTTGTGGGAAATCCACATGGACTCAAATCTGAAAGGGATCTTAAACCTAGGCCCGCCAGTGACCTCTAATAGAATGGGATTATGGTCCAACCCGATTCTTGGAAAAGCTGAGAGAGTTGCAGCGTCGAGGAAGGGAATAGCTTCATGGGAAATGAGGAATCGATCGATCTTGACCTGGATGAGATTGCTCCCAATCCTCCTGTTGCTCCAGGTGAAGGACGCCCCCTTAAGTTCGATGTCAAGTATATTATTGGACGAAACAAAATCTTTGAAATCCTCCATGCTATGGCTGGTCAGCTCAGCGCCTCCATTATTTTTAGAGGGATGAAGAGGGCAATTGAAATCCCCTCCCACAACCCACAGGAAGTCACTAAAACTTTCCCTCATCAAAGAGATGGTTTTCCACAACTCAGCTCGCTCCGAAGCAGAGTTCAAGGCATAAAAATTGGTCAAAATCCATGAAAAATTATCAACCTTGGAGTGAAACAGGACATTGATAGTCCTACTAGAAGCCGATAGAAGACTACCCTCAACCTTGTCAGAGTCCCACAACACCATGAGACCGCCTGTAGAACCTATTACAGGGTTGGAAAGGAATTTGGCCTTGGCCCAAATGGCCCTGGCAACCTTGACAGAGGCAGAGGCATCAGACTTAGTCTCCTACAAAATGAGGATGGATGGGTTAGACTTCTTTCGGAGATCGGCCACCACCCTACGTTTGGTCGCTCCATTAAGACCTCTCACATTCCATGAGAGGATTTTCATCTGGACATTTTAAAGACTTTCTTGCCTCCCTTTCCTTGCTGGATGGGAGGTTTTGGGACAGGCGAATCACCCACCAGGGAGTCAAAATATTCTTGAAAAAGCAACCGCTAGGATCCATTTGCAATGTCTGCTGTCATTTCCTTATCCCTTCTTCTTTGTTAGGAGGTCACCCCTATTTTCTTTCACAGCCAAAATCCACCCCTTGCTTCCGGATTCTAGTGTTTCGCGGACTAATTTTGCCATGTTGTTCGTCCCTCTTGCCCAGTAGATACTCTTCCAGTAGGGACTCGGGAGGTTTTTGGTTTTGACAAATAGGGGAATCAGCCTGAGCAGACATACGGGAAGGAGACTGATCCTTTTCCACTTGAGGTTCTGGTTGGGAACTTGCATTGCATAGAACGATGTTCGACTCGGGGAGAACCCCAGAAGGATCTGGAGACTCAGGCACTGTCGCTACAGGGTGTTTCGGTTGTTTTCCTTCTTGCTCTGGGGGGTTTCCAAAAGCCCCACCCTTCATCCCCGACTTTTGAAGAGGACAATTTGACTGAAGATGCCCCTGGGAACTGCACCGAGGGCAAAAGGCCGATCTATTTTCGTAGTTAATGACTTGCTTATGAATAATGGAGCCTCCAGACCGAAGAATGATGGAGGATGGAAGGTTCGCCTCTAAATCTACCAGGACACAGAAGTGAGCTTGGACAAATCTGGTTCGGGCCCGAGTGGGAGGGTCAATGGTGACCAACTCACCAATGGAACGGGTGATACCCCTGATAACATTTTCATGCCAGCAGAAAAGGGGAAGGTTCGGCAGCCTAACCCATATTGGGGCAATATTAATACTCTGGGTTTTGGGGTTAAAATCCATCCCCCACTTCCCGAGAAAGAGACTCCTACGTCCCAGAAACCAAGGGCCCCCAGCCAAAATTTTACAGTAATCCTCCGCATTATTCAGCCTAATTGCGAAAAAACCCCAAGATAGGGCAGCCAGCTCCATATGACCCGAGGTTCGCCATTTTCCTACCGCCCACCTGTGGATGGTCTCCATATCGGGACACCCTCCAATAAACTTCCCGATTAGGGTAAATTTTTCAAATTCGATGAAACTTGATAGGATTTCCTCCGGGATGTCCAGTTCATCCTCAAACGAAAAGAGGTCCTTAGTGAAAATACCATTTGGGGTTTTAGAATCCGCTGCCTCTGCATACGATTTATGTTGGCAGTCTCTCCCTTTGTCATGCGGATCCTTCCCGCGTCTGCCTCCATCTTCGGGTAACTTCGTCGAGCCTCCATTCTCTGACTGCCCTCCCTCCGCCTTGCTATGGCCCTCCAACTTGTCGGTGCCCAGGTTCACAGTGCTGGCGCTCCCACTCCCGTACCCTCCCGCCGCTACCTTCTCGCTCATCGCTGCTCCCACAACCTGATGCTCAATTAAGCCCCAATAAATTATTTTTTAATAAGACCTTAGAGTTCTATTTTCTAATTCAAACATAAGGAATCTTTTACCAAATGAAACTTATCCTTTCAAATTTCATAAGAAATTATAATTGCAACAAAGGCTTATTCCACGAAAAATTAGTACTTCCTTTACTACTAAGCATTTATCAATAAGCACCCTTAGCATTCTATGTTACTTGAAAACTATTTAAAGTAACTTAACTTTTCTTGAAAATTTAGACATAATACTATGCATTCACAACAAGAAAGATAAATGCAAAATACACAATTGTAGATTAGGTCTAAATGTGGATATCTTGTGTCAAAGGATCTGGTTATCTTAACCTTCGGTTCTTTGTTCACTCATGAGAACATCTATTCCTGTATAACACACAATTTTTATTAGTAGTATATAAAAATCCAAAAACTACCAAACATCATAAAATCCAATAGTTTTTCATTTAAAATAACATATAGTTTCATAAGCATATTATATTAAAAAAAATTCAAGGGAGGGTCATGACATACTACACCCTTGGAGTAAACACAGACCTTTGTTGATGAGGATTGATGTTAGATCTTTCATATGACCCCTCTAGTAGTTTCTAGCTAGGTTTGCATAGTTTATTTCTAGCAAATTAATATTGTAAGTGAGTCTCCTTCTCACATGCACTTGTGGGCACTAGTTATCTTCTAGTTGTCATTTAGAGTGTTAGTTAGTGAGTGTGAACTCAAAGTAGGAAGTGTGTACTTCAAAATAGCTAAAATGGATCTTCTAGTTAGCAATATTCTTTTCTCTTAACTTAGAAGTTTACGTGCATTCTCCTTTGCACTTTTGTAGCTTTTGGTTAAGCATATTGGATCAAATCCATGATTTTATGGGTTGGTTATGTATTTTGGGCCATTAGTGCCTATATATTGAATTGTAAATAATAGAACACTTAGTTGGATTTTCAATCCTTTTCATTGGTATCAGAGCCTAGTTTATGTTTGCACTAGGGCTTGTGAGGTGAGAGGATAGGAGAGAATTTTGTTATGAGAAATCTTTTCTCATTGAGGACTCGGTTTAAGCTCAAGGGTAGCTTAAAAACCATTCAGAGAAGGAAGTTCCTTCGTCGACAAACTCCTCGTTCGAACTTTTTGCTTATGCTCAAGAGGTATAGGAAAAGTTTGCCTCAGAGTCTTCGTATTGTGATCCTTAGAAGGGATTGGATCGTAGCTACGGTCCAATTAGGATTAGGGAGCCATTTGACCCTATTTCCCCCCCCTCATTTTCGAGTACTGAAGAGCTCCAGGAGGTCATCAAGCTAGGTCGTGTGTCGAATTAGATCTGGTTGCCTTTCAAATGCTGGTCGTGTGTCGACCGGATCTTGAAAGGAGAGCTACTGGAGGGAGCTGGTTGCTCGCATTTTTACAAATTAAGCTTTTCAAAATTTAGAATTAACCCCCCTGGTTAATTTTTAAATTTTTTTAATTTGTAATAGAAAAGCTTTAGTTTTCAGTAATATATTATTATTTTTTTAATATATTACCTTGCTGCATATTTGTAAAAAAAAAATAATAATAAATACAATAATTTTTTTTTTTAAGCAGCTTCGGCTAGGCCTCGGCTGCATTCGGCAGCGTCGGCCAGGCCTCGGCTGCATTCGGCAGCGTCGGCCAGGCCTCGGCTGTGTTTGGCAGTGCCGGTGCTTTTTCGACAGCACACGATGCGGCCGATAGCCGTTGGCAGCGGCCTTGCTGTATGGCGCGACAGCGATAGCATTTGATGCCTTCGCTGTCCGC
The DNA here is from genome assembly GCA_028583015.1 of Wollemia nobilis. Classification (NCBI taxonomy): domain Eukaryota; kingdom Viridiplantae; phylum Streptophyta; class Pinopsida; order Araucariales; family Araucariaceae; genus Wollemia; species Wollemia nobilis. Next base: position 32 of record JAQPPZ010004521.1, on the reverse strand, counting down.
TGACAGCGCCAGGCCAGTGCCTTGGCATCAGG